>CM071938.1:4842500-5075000 GCA_036784905.1 Acrossocheilus fasciatus | reverse complement strand
AGATAATGTCTGTGTTGGGTGAGTAATTAGTTTCATCGATCTACTCTGTATCAGTTATTAATCTCTAAGATTGCAGTATGTGAGGATGAAATCAGTATTTGGAAATGCTATAACAGTTGGAATCCAACCCTGACTCACTCTTAAAAATCCATATTCAACAATCTCATTTTCCAGAGTACCACTACAGTGTATGTTTATCCTACAGGCACATATCTTCCAAAGGAAGTTTGTATGATATTTTGTGTGTTTCCTTTGTTTGTATCCATATTTATATCCTATGACATAGTTAAGCAATATCACAACAGTGCAATGTCACACGAGTGGTGTTTGTTTGACCCAAAATAGCACACGTGCAAATGTGATATTGATTTTATGCAACAATTCAATAAATAAGAAGTTAATATTATGTTATATTTTAGACACAAAATTGTCTGTTTCTATTGAGTTTTGCCAATGCATATATTGAAGCCAGAAAAACTGTTGTGAATCTTCAAGCAACAAACAGCAGTGATTCGTTACTGAACGAATGAATGAATCTTGTGAACCGATGATTTGGTGAACATTCAGAAATAGAGACATTTACTTAATTCCTCAATGAATCAGCCATTTGAACGAATCGAATGAATGAATGACTCAGTGACTTACTCATTAAGACACTTACAACCACATACTGCCAGTTTTAGTTTCTTAGTAAAAAAAAAAAAAAAAAAAAAAAAAAAAATATATATATATATATATATATATATATATATATATCATATTTTTATATTTTCCATTAAAAAAAAAATTAAAAAACTTCATAATTTACTCACCCTCATGTATGACCTGTACATTATGTTCTTTTTTTTTAGGGAACATAAAAGAAGATACTTAGAAGAATGTTGGTAACCAAATTATTGATTTCCATTATATGTACAAAAAACATCCATTGTATGAACAAGACATTTCTCAAATTATGATCCACTCTTTATGTTAGGCTGCTGTAGCCTAATGTTAAAAGTCCCATATTGTCAAAACTGCAATTTCCTGGCTTTTTTCATGATAACAGAGGGGCTATGTAACTACCATATAAGTTTCAAAACAGTCAGTCCACAGTAAAGTGCACACAGACTGCATAAAGTAGCTGTGATTTTTCACGAGCCGCCCCTTATGAATGAGCTTATGAATGCAAGCACCAATCAGAAGCGTTCAGATGAGTCACCACTGACGTGCCGCTGTTTCGTGACCGCGCGCACTCGCTGACTGAACTCTCTCCTCAGAAACAACAAAGTGAAGATGTACGAATGTAAGTAAGATTAATTTCACAGTCTAGAGATTGCAATGATACATGACATGGTGAAAAATGACTGAATGAATAATACTTAAAGTAGGTTAGGATGAATTTTAAAATTGTGACCCCTTAAATTGTGACCCCTGTCTGTCCCCCCCCCAAATCTGTTAACAGTTACACGATTAAAACTGATCTTGAAAAACTGAGCGACCACATTGCTACATTAAACTCTGTAAAATGTTCAGCTGGTCGCAGTGCCATGCACTTAATGCCTCATCTGCAGTCGTTCTAGATGCACATTAAAACTGAATTAGCAGCGCTCTTACTGCATGCTCTTAGCAGCGCTGGTGCAACTATAGGTTAAAGAGCTTAAAATACGGGTATACAAGTTAACAGGTTAAAGTATCAGTTTAGATGTTAATATGGCAACACTTTACAATAAGGTTCATTAGTTAACATTACTTAATTACATTAGTTAACATGAAATGAGAATGAACAATACTTCCACAGCATTTATTAATCTTAGTTAATGTTAATTTCAGCATTTACTAATGCATAATTAAAATCACAAGTTGTGTTTGTAAACTTTAATGCACTGTGAACTAACATGAACAATGAACAACTGTATTTTTATTAACATTAACAAAGAATAATAAGTTGTGTAATAAATATATTGTTAGTTAATACATTAATGTTATCAAATGACATCTTACTGTAACATGTTACCATTAATATTTATTCATCATACTGTTGAAATTGACAGTATTTTTTCTCTTGTTATTTCTTCATTGGAGCTCCAATGAAGACAGAGAAAGCCAGAGTCTTGTACCCTGTGTTTATCAGTATCCTTATGTTCGTTGGGTGAAAAAGAAAAACTCAATAAACAAAGTAAAAAATAATTTGACTGATATCCCCCCCCCACACCAAGGTTTCTATAGATATCGCAATATATCGATATTGTGAATTCTTATGGCCACAATAACCATGATATGAAAAATCTAATATCGTGACAGCCCTAACGTGTGCCAGAAAACTCTTGCGACAGCGAGGCGGCTGTGTCGGATTGTGCAGTCACACTGTTGCTCTCCACCGACTGCGCTGATCAAAAGCATGATGGGAAACGACTGACTGACGACACAGCTTAATGCTTGTTGGTTCAGACAACCGTGATGCTGCGTTCTCTTCTAAAATGTTTTATTTTTTTAAATCTGATTTCATGCTATTGTGTATTTAAATTGTGCATGAATGTTCCCAAACACTATGACAGTGCGATCTCTGTGTGAGATATGTGATTGTTGTCATAGTTTCTATAAAAATCTAAAGTACATATTGATAAAAATGAATTATAAATACGCCTTTCGTATGGAATTAAATAGCAAGCACTTTGAGTGTCTTGTTCATCATATTTATATTCATATAAAAGCAACAGAATTGAAATGATATCATGTTTATCAGCAGCACAGCATATGAGTGAGAATAACACGATATCTGCCTTTGATCTCGTAGGTATCTGTTCCACTTCGAGAGGGCAGATCTGTCCGTCTTGACTGTGTTTATTTCACTCTCCTCACTGCAGCCGCCCACTCTCGCCTACATTTCAGGCGAGGCGAGGCGCATCTCAAACAAGCCTAATCTCACCGTGTCTATCTATTCATGATGAAGATGTAAATACATTTCAGTTTCAGCAGGCAACTATTTTTACAGCTACATTTTTATTCCAGCCACAATTAATCACAGCAATGTAGAATTACAAATGATTATATATCAATCGTCAGTTTGTTGTTTTACACACATGCACACAGACATTATTTCATACATGACATAGTCGTGAGATGCAAGAAATCTTCAGACGTACCCATAACAACAAAAGACAATACTTTATTGAACCTTTTCTGTTAAGAAGTGTGCGCTGCAAACGCAAGCATTTTTGATGATCGTTTCTGTCCAGTCCGCTCGTTTTATCGCGTTTAACCATAGCTGTCGTCGTTTTTTTTTTCTGGCAGTGGCAGCAGGTATGCGATCAAATTTCTAATTTGAGGCTGTATTACATCGATTCTGGCACCCAACATCATAACAAGATGGCATTTTAAGCTCCTTATGCTGAGTACACACACCACAATATAATCGGGCTGATTTTGGGCTGATTTCTCCCCTTCTGACAATCCTAGGTAATGTCCCGATTATCTTGGTGGATCTAAAGATTATTTTATCAGATTTCCCTGTGGTGTGAGGTGTGTTAAGAGTGACTGAATCTGCTCGGAAGAACGTCGGAGGCGCCCCGATCGCGAATCGTAAATATTCAACATGTTGAATATATACGATCAGAAATCTTGATGTGTGGGGTGAACCCCAAGGACAAACGTGCAATCAGAAAGTGAGCTGACAGAAGACGGAAGCATAAGAAACGCCGTCATTTCGCAGCACAAAAGGATTTGGACACTATCATCACAATTTCTTCCTGCCATTACCAAAGACTGGGACTTTAAAGTCTTAAATCTATTCTTTGAATAATTTGTCATTATTTATACTTGTTTAAGGAAATGTAATTGTCTTATTGCTTTTCCTTTTTTATTTTATTCATTTATTTATTATTGTTTTTTGTTTATTATTATATTTGATGTAATTTATATGTTATTGCTCTTGTATGTTCTTTGTTCTAAAATTGCAATAAAAAAATAAATAAAAATTGTTTATTCTCAAGTCTCGGGACTCTGGTTGAAAATCTGTTGGTGTGTGGTGTACTGTCTTTGTCACATCGCAGCACACCACACACTATAGGAGCAAAACGGTTAAATCTAGGATTTTTTTGTCCTCATGTTTGTGGTCCCTCACATTTTGAAGATCTTACAAGATTTAAAAAATCTTTTAGTGTGTACCCAGCATTATGTAGCCGAATCTTCGCTGGTTTGAATGGGCCGCCTCGCCTCCAGTTCTCCCTTTATTTTGCTTCCAGTTTAGCGCGGTGACGTAATTGTGACTTCGGCCCTACATGACCCTACTTACCTGTGGTTGGCCTGGCCTTGCGTCACTCAGAAAACAACAGGCCAATCAGAAGATAGGATCATGAATTTTAATTAGACAGGCAAAATCGACCTGTTCTTAGCAGAGCTCATGAGAGAAGAGCTGTAAAATATATATTGAGATGGTTTTTGGTACTTATACTGCCAATATATATTCTTAAGGACATCAAAACTTAAAATAAAACTCCAGAAATGTGAACAATATGGGACCTTTAAATTCTAGAATTAATAAATTCTATGTTTAATCAAACTAAATTATTTATAACTAATTTATTTCTAAAATTACTATTTGTAATGTTTATTTGATGTTTTTATTATTTAACACAATAATGGCTTTAATTTATCTTTTGAGGGTCATTTCTCAGCCAAATGTTAAGTACGATTAATTTGCGATTAATTTAATTAATGGCCTCATTGTGTAATAGTGTAACTAGTATTTTAGCATTAGAAATAGTATTTTCTTGTGAAGTATATTTTACAAAAAGAAATTAAATGTTTATTGCAATGTATTGCTTGCAGTTTTTTTTTTTGTCTCGAGTCAAGTCAAGTCACCTTTATTTATATAGCGCTTTTAACAATACAGATTGTGTCAAAGCACTTAACAGTATCAAATTGGAGGATAGAGTGTCAGTAATGTACAAGATTAAACACTCAATTTTCAGTTAAAGGCACTTCATTACTGAATTCAGAGTTGTCATTGTCTAACTCAGTCTAGTTTAAATAGTATATGTGCAATCAAATCGACGATAATCACTAGAAATTAAGTGTCCCCAACATAGAAGGGTGCTTTACTCTATATACTCTATATAATTGTCATCATATTCAAATCCTTTTACAATAGAAATTTATATTTTAGTAACATTAAAAGCACTATTCAAAGTAATTATATATGTTAAAAAAAACAACAACTTTCATCCCAAATACATATGATAATTTCAAGGATGCTCTTTAGCTGCTTTAAATATGCTAAATATGTTTGTTTATTCTTTTGGGACAAAATAAAATGAAAAAGGGCCTCCTAGTTCACCAGTTGTGCCCTATCAGGTGACGGATCAAACGAGGTTCACTGTCTGCACTCTCATCGGTCGTCGCCACATCGCTGTATATTTGCATAAACTCAGCTCAACTCTGTCGCATCGGTGACAGTCTCTGTTCATATCGACTCAAATCAACAACTCCCACTGCAAATCGCTGTCAGTGTGAACCACGCTTAAGGCAGCATCCTGACTGGAATGATAAATATATATATATATATAAAACCCTTGTCAGTGACTGATTAATGGCAGCAACTCTGTTAACGGTCACTCACATGGGCCACACACATAACACTCACTCTTGCCATGTTGCTAAGCTAATAAATTATATTTATAATCTCCATTTCCCTTGACTCCATCTTCCATCTTCAGTTTGGTGCAGTGCATTCTTGGATTGACTCATGCATATGTAGCTATTTTAGTATAATTTTCAAACAGCATTTGCTTCATGAAAGTTCATATGATGGCAAAAAACTGAAGATTTCTCAACCTGTCAGAAAGACAGCTCTGAGTGATGCTGTTTGACATACATATCCACACATAACCCAGACACCGTTCATTTCCAATCGCTGTCTGAGCACAAGTTCACTCTTCTATATTTTATGTGATGGGATGGCGGCAAGGCAAAACACATCTTTCGCGCCATATTCAGGCTGTGTCCTCACTTAAAATGCATCTTTAATGCACAAATCCTCCCATTTGCAAAAATTCCCTTGTGCACTAATTTGTAGTTTCACTGAGAGAACATACATCAATAATAGGTTTGGGAATATTCTTATATATATATATATATATATATATATATATATATATATATATATATATATATATATATATATATATATATATATATATATATTTTTTTTTTTATTATTATTATTTTTTATTTATTTTTTTCTTAGCCAACGTGCAACTCAAATAAAACCTAAGAGTAAAAAATAAGAGTAAATGAGGGCTGGATAATATATTTAATATTTGCAAAACATATACACACCGAATAAGCTTACAGAACACTATTTATACATTGAGAAATCAAGTAAAACAAGATGTGCTGATTGGATTTTGCTTCATGATTTTTGCAGTATTTGACCTTTACACAATAAAATAACACCATTAAGGCACTTAATGGGGTTATATGTTGTCAGGCTATTAAGAATAATATGTGTATGATTGATCATGCAAACATACTCAATGGCTAATTTGGTGAAATTATGGTTTGCCTCATTAAAAGAAGAATAATTTTATATTTATATTTATATAATTTTATTACCTATATCAGACAGCACTAGTACAACAAGCTTTAATATAACAAGTTAAATTAAAGCTTTTAAAGTTTATTTTTTATTTATTTATTTATTTATTTTTCATGGCCAGACTTACAGTTACTCATTTACACACAGTTTACAACCCAGTGTTCAAAAATATATATTAAATGACACTATTTTGCATCTCATGAATACAGAATGTGTTTAAAATGACTCGATATATGTAGACATGCATGTTCAGACTGACTCATGAACATGCACTCGTAAACAAGCACTTCCAGTTAATTTAAGGAGAAGGAACCACGAGTGCTTAACCAAGACTTATGATCTTAATTAAAGCCCTCCCATAAAGCTCATTAATGCCATGTACACAGTTCTTATATAATGGCTAGCTGTAGCATTAATCATTTTAAGAGCACTATCAGTCTGCCATTTGGCCTTTTCTACAATACGCTTTACCTCACAATGCACTTACACAGTCGAGAAGTCAAGCGTGAATATAATGACATCAAGTGTCTTTCTGCCGCAATACAGCGAAAGCGTTCGCACACGTGTTCTCGTCAGGTTGTTCATTAATTCTCTCGTCATATCGCCCCCAAATCCCCACCTCCACCCCAGCACACCCTATTAAAATAAATCTTTGTGTGTTATCTCAGAACAAAGCACATCTCAGATCATTAATCACCAGTGGTGAGGCCACAACAACTGCTAATCTAAAACCTGTTCTTTGCCTCGACTTCCCTCTGCTGCCATACACCTGGGAGCTTCATGCAGCAATCCTACATCCCTAGACAGTGGAAAGAGAGTGGGAGAATTACACAGAGAACAAGAGAGAAAAATGGGAGGCTATAACGGAACAAAAAAAAAGTATTTGAGAGGATAAAAGATTAAAAATAGTAATGCCAAAAGCTATTCATTTTTAATAAGAGTTAGCAATCTGAGGCCACATGAGCAGCAGTGACCGTCGGCGTTGTGAGGTGCAAAACTATGAGAGTGTTAAAGGAATAGTTCATTCAAAAAATAAGAACTTGCTGAAAATGTATTCATCGCCAGGCTATCCATGTACATGTTTGTTTCTTCATCAGAACAGATTCGGAGAAATTTTGCATTGTATCACTTGCTCACCAAAGGATCCTCTGCAGTGAATGGGTGCCGTCAGAATGAGAGTCCAAATCGCTGATAAAAACATCACAATAATCCACAAGTAATCCACACCACTCCAGTTCATCAATTGTAAAATGAAAACAGCTGCATGTTTGTAAGAAACAAATCCTTTTTTTTTTTTTTTTAATGTCTAACCTTTCCTTCTGGGTAAAAATCCATAATCCATAATAATGCCTCTTCCAGTGAAAAAAAGTAATCTTGTCTTAATCAGGAGAGAAACATGCACAGATCAAGCACCGTTTACAAGCAAAAACAATTCTAAACAAATACAGATTTTGATGTGGAGGAAACGTTATTATGGATTATGTATTTTGGCCATAAACAACAGTTTGAAGTTTGATTGTTTTTATCAGCTGTTTAGTCTCTCATTCTGACGGCACCCATTCACTACAGAGGATCCTTACTCATGCAAATGATGGAATGCTAAAATTTCTCTAAAATTGCTCCCATGAACCAGCAAACTCTACAGTACATCTAGGATGGCCTGAGGGTGAGTGAAGTTTCAGCAAACCTTCATTTTTTGGGTGGACTACTCCTTTAAGAAAGACATTCAAATAATGTTCAAATTTCAATAGCACTGTTCAAAAACTATGGGAGTCAATAGCTACCAGCAACTTACCAACAGTCTTCAAAATATCTTCTTTTGTGTTCAACCGAAGAAAGAAACTCTTTTAAATTTTTGGGTGAACTATTCCTTTAATGGTCCTAAAACACACTTCTTGTTGTTACTTTAAGGGGTCAAATATGACCCTGATCATGTGTTTGACTTATAGTCACGTGCTAATTCACCCAATTAAACACTATGGCAGGTATAAATATGATCATTGTGACAACCTATATGATACAAGAACTGGTTTTAATGTCAAAATGTAAGCACACATGCACACAGTGAATAATCTATTATTACTGTAATCTGCACACCATTAAATGTAAATGCATTGAGAAACTGAATAATGAGCACACGACCAACAATATGATAATATTAAGAAAGTTCCATTTTATGCAAACATGCAGCGACGCAATGCGGCAACTACCAATAGGAGTGAGGGAAATCAGCGCTCATGTTATTCGTCCCCTTTGAGAAACTGTAGTGGAGTGCAGGAGCAAGACTATGAGCAATCTCCCTGTTCGCTATGATTTGTCTCTGCCCACATATAGGGATACAATAAAAAAAAGTGATACATGGAAAATTGTGAATATCATTCATCTTGTTCATGATATGATGTATTATGCACTCCTGCAATTTATATACAAACACTTTTTCTCCCCCAGAATGTTCGGTTTTAGCAGCAAGAAAACTGATTCCTTGTCAAAAAAAGAATGACATCTTATTTTTACTGGCAATACATTGGCCTCTTTGCTGACCTCTTGTCATAAAACCAGCCTGAATGGGGATTGTAAATTACAGAGGTCAGAGACGTGTTACCACACATGCTCTGGCATGCTCTCAGCTGTCATGATCAAGTGCATGACACAAGGTCAATAACAGACATTTTATAAGTATATACTATTCTCTATATACTCTCTTTGACTTTATATTATGCATCTCTGGATATTGCCTAATTTTGACAACTGAAACATAGCAAACAGAAGAAATGAATGAGAAATGATTTCTGAAGGATCATGTGACACTGAGTCTTTTTTTAATTGCATCACACGAATAAATTACATTTGACAATATATTTAAATAGAAAGCAGTTTCTATTTTCAAATTGTAATTATATTTCACAATATTACTCTTGTATTCAAATATACACAGCCTTGGTGAGCGTACAAGACTTTTTTCAAAAACTTACCCCAAACTTTTGAATAGTAGTATTTCTATACTATCAAGATTTTCCAATAAAACTTGACAAGTTGTTCAAAATGTGATCAATAGACTTTTTTTTATGAAACGTTTTGCTTTGAAAGTGTGCATGTGTTTTTTTTTTTTTTTGTTTTTTTTTTTTAATATACTATTAATATGCCACTTTTTATGTTTTATTATCTAATGCAATCACATTCTGACATTTTGTGTGAAGTGTCTAAACAGGTTTTGAAGCCATTTGTCTGGTATGAAAATCCTTACAAATAAACAGCTGCTATTTTAAATTGAGCTTTAAGCTTGATTTTTTTATTTTTGTTGCTAATGGTTTTGCTAATGAAAGTTTGAAAGCAGGGCAGACAAATAACAGCAAAAGTGCATTGTGAGTCATGGATTCAGGTGTTAGAATTTGGTGCTTTACTGGATTTGGTGTTTATCAATGTGCCATTTCTTTGTGTTACACCTTCACTACTTATACATTACATGATTTCTCACCTAAAACAATAACTTTATTCAGTTAAATTTCTATAGTCCTTTTATCTTGTGTTTTTCATGAAATGTAATGCCAAAGGGCAGACAAGGAGGCACATAAATATTCTATAGAAATAGTGCATTCGCATCTTCTGGGAATAAGAGATTCACTAGATATTGCTAATTATTAATTTAAATGATTATGTTCCAGGAACATCAGAAGTCCAGAACTGGGGCTGGCAATGGCAATGCTTATTTGAAGGTGGGCACTGTGGTAAGCAGCCCAGTTTCACTCATAAAGTCAGCAGTGAGAACATGAGAGGCTGGAAGAAGAGAGGCTTTAGAAATATGAGGGAAATAAACAGTATGAAAATCTGTTTGTAAGGAATGGAATCAGAGGCACATCAGCATCTTTCACAGTAAACCTGCAGAACTGGAGCCCGAACAGGACTTGTGTAGATTAGAACATGGGAATAGTGTTGCTTTTGAGGAGAGCTGGTTCTTTCATGTACCAGAGAGAAGAAGGCTTTTCCTTGATAATAATCCTTTCGGTATTTTGGATAATATATATTAATCCATACTTGGGCACAATTTATGGATGGATGGATGGAAAAAAATGATAACTATAATGCAAAATAAGGAGAAAATATACTGAGAAAGGAAATACAATATAACAGGTGCAACAATAACAACAATAATAAATAATTCTAATGAATATTCCTAACAATTACATTTATGTATGTATGTATGTATTTATATAAGTGGCATTCTTCAATTGCTCTAAAATGTAGAAGATAGTGCTAATACAAAAATGTCCAAACTTGTCACTGGAACTGTATTCAATCTGTCATTGTCAACAGAAGTAACTTGTTCTGTTTCTTCATATGTGCAAAGCTGAGAATGATCACTTCAATGTATTAAGATTCATAGCTAGTACTCAAGGTGGGACACAGTCTAGGGTCATAAATAACTGCTACAGCACCTATATACGAGGTGAGGTACTTGACTATTGACACCAGTAAGGAGGGTGGATTCATTTTAGGGGTCTGTGATTAATGGCATCTTTCAGTCATTGTTTAATTGAACATTAAAATGCACATATTTCAACCTTCTGCCTGCATTTCTGCTGAACCCAAACAACGACACAACTTGCCTGCAATTTTAAGTGATTATAATCTTAAGTGAATGTGAGCAACATTTGATGAAACAGTCAGAAGTCATTTAAATGTAGAACAAATACAATTCCAAGTAATCACTTCACATAAAGAGCTTCTTTGGGATGTCTGGATGTCCAAAATTGCGAGTAAGTTTCTGTGAGGGTTTGATCTCAACAAGACTCGCAGAATGTTTGTCAATTGTCTAAATAGCCTGCGCCATTATTATACATATAGCACTCAGACATCCGCTGATTGAGCTATAGATCTTAAAAACTGCCTTAGATTGGATTTATTGAGGAAGGACATGGGGACCGAATCATATTACTGGAGTACACACAGCAATTGAAAATAATTTTTAGTAATCACCAATGGCCTCTACCAGACATTGTTAGTATTGACATGGAGAACAATTCTGAAATATCCATATTTAGCATTAGCCAACACAAGTGAGAAGATACAGAGCTCGACAAAGAAATGCCACTGAAATACAAACCCGATTCCAAAAAAGTTGGGACACTGTACAAATTGTGAATAAAAACAGAATGCAATGATGTGGAAGTTTCAAATTTCAATATTTTATTCAGAATACAACATAGCTGACATATCAAATGTTTAAACTGAGAAAATGTATCATTTTAAGGGAAACATAAGTTGATTTTAAATTTCATGGCATCAACACGTCTCAAAAAAGTTGGGACAAGGCCATGTTTACCACTGTGTGGCATCCCCTCTTCTTTTTATAACAGTCTGCAAACGTCTGGGGACTGAGGAGACAAGTTGCTCAAGTTTAGGAATAGGAATGTTGTCCCATTCTTGTCTAATACAGGCGTCTAGTTGCTCAACTGTCTTAGGTCTTCTTTGTCGCATCTTCCTCTTTATGATGCGCCAAATTTTTTCTATGGGTGAAAGATCTGGACTGCAGACTGGCCATTTCAGTACCAGGATCCTTCTTCTACGCAGCCATGATGTTGTAATTGATGCAGTATGTGGTCTGGCATTATCACGTTGGAAAATGCAAGGTCTTCCCTGAAAGAGACGATGTCTGGATGGGAGCATATGTTGTTCTAGAACTTGGATATACCTTTCAGCATTGATTGTGCCTTTCCAGATGTGTAAGCTGCCCATGCCACACGCAGTCATGCAACCCCATACCATCAGAGATGCAGGCTTCTGAACTGAGCGCTGATAACAACTTGGGTTGTCCTTGTCCTCTTTAGTCCGGATGACATGGCGTCCCAGTTTTCCAAAAAGAACTTCAAATTTTGATTCGTCAGACCATAGAACACTTTTCCACTTTGAAACAGTCCATTTTAAATGAGCCTTGGCCCAGAGAAAACGCCTGCGCTTCTGGATCATGTTTAGATATGGCTTCCTTTTTGCATGATAGAGCTTTAGTTGGCATCTGCAGATGGCATGGTGGATTGTGTTTACCGACAGTGGTTTCTGGAAGTATTCCTGGGCCCATTTAGTAATGTCAATGACAGAATCATGCCGATGAGTGATGCAGTGTCGTCTGAGGGCCCGAAGACCATGGGCATTCAACAAAGGTCTTAGGCCTTGTCCCTTACACACAGAGATTGTTCCAGATTATCTGAATCTTTGGATGATATTATGCACTGTAGATGATGATAACTTCTAACTCTGTGCAATTTTTCTCTGAGAAACTCCTTTCTGATATTGATCCACTATTTTTCGCCGCAGCATTGGGGGAATTGGTGATCCTCTTCCCATCTTGACTTCTGAGAGACACTGCCACTCTGAGAGGCTCTTTTTATACCCAGTCATGTTGCCAATTGACCTAATAAGTTGCAAATTAGTCCTCCAGCTGTTCCTTACATGTACATTTAACTTTTCCGGCCTCTTATTGCTACCTGTCCCAACTTTTTTGGAATGTGTAGCTCTCATGAAATCCAAAATGAGCCAATATTTGGCATGACATTTCAAAATGTCTCACTTTCAACATTTGATATGTTATCTATATTCTATTGTGAATAAAATATAAATTTATGAGATTTGTAAATTATTGCATTCTTTTTTATTAACAATTTGTACAGTGTCCCAACTTTTTTGGAATCGGGTTTGTATATGACTGGTGTATCATTAGAAAATGTTTTCATTTTTGTTTGATTTCTCAGTTGTTTCACTAAGAAAGCAACAAGATTAAATGGTGTTATAACTGAAATAAAAGAACATAATATTAGATAAAATGCTTAAATTATAAATAGGCATATTGCCTAGAAAACTAAGTAAAATAAAAATAAGTTGAAGTAATAAAATTATTGAAACTAAAAATGAAAAATTAATAAATAAATAAATAACTATTTAAATGTATATAGAAATACTCGATAATTATTAAAGATATATTAATGCCCTTTAGGATATTGTGGCTTATAATAAACTTTTCTTTTAGCATCTATATATTCTTTTTCCAAAGTTCGAAAGCCTATAACTCAAGAAGTATTAAAGATGTCGCTGTATGATTTTAGATCATAGTTCTTAATAACCTTTTTTTCATTTTTTTTTTTCATTTTCATTTTCAAGGCCCTTCATCATTCAGTCCCAAATATATGGGGGTCTCAATGAGGCTCTATATTCAGATTGTTGAATATTACCCATTTTTAGTGGATAAAAAACAAATGTTGTTCTCTTTGTATACAGCTGATACATATTGTATTTAAAGGGGGATGTCTAAAAAAGTATGCTAAGAAGTAATGCTTAGAGATGTATCTTGTTTCCCTCTGTCAAAAAATTGAATAGACCCTTTTTGTGCCAATGTCACAATTATGTCACAGCGCTAGCTGGAGGCAAAACAAAGTGGAAACTGGAGGCGGCCCGTTCAAACCAGCGCAGATTCGGCTACAGAAGAAGCTTAAAATGTCATCTTGTTGTGATGTTGGGTGCCAGAATCGACGTAATGCAGGATCCAATTTGAAATTTTAACGTATACCTGCTGCCACTGCCAGACAAAAAAACGACGACAGCTGTGGTTAAACGCGATAAAACGAGCGGACTGGACAGAAACTATTGTCAAAAATGCTCACATTTGCAGCGCACACTTCTTATCAGAAAAGGTTCAATAAAGTATTTTCTGTTGTTGTTGTGGATTATGGTTTGTGTTACATGTTGTGTATGAAATGTCTGTGTGCATGTGTGTAAAACAGCAAACTGTCGATTTATATGCTTTATCACCTGTAATATACATTGTTGTGACTGATAGTGGCTGGATTTTCTAAGAACTTGGTAAGAAAGAATAATCAAACACAGAAAGTTTAAATTTTTTAATTCTAGAAAATAAAATAGTATTTTACATGTACTGTATGTAAAGTATTGTAAAGGTACTGTAATGTCACCGTAAACTTAACTTACATCATTTACAGGATGCATATACTTTAAAATGACTATTTGGTCATTACATGTTACATACATCTTCAAATAATATATCCATCACATTGAAGGTTTAACTTACTTTTTGCATTTTGGCCTAGTTCACTCTCATGTAGCTGTAAAAGTAGTTGCCTGTTGAAATTGAAATATATATATATTAGGGCTGTCAAAGTTAACGCGTTAATAACGCTTTAACGCAAATTAATTTTAACGGCACTAATTTTATTAACGCGCGATTAACACAGCGCACATTTTCTGTTTGACCCGTGGTCTAGCCTGTAGTTGGAGAAATGGAGATGCACAGTGTTGCCAACTTAGCGACTTTGCAGACCCCTTTAGCGACATTTTTCCCTTCAAAAAAGCACCTAGCAACAAATCTTTAGGTTTTGCCCAAACCTTATTAAGTTTCTGAGAGTCGCAGTACTGCCGCACGAGCGTGAGGTCTTGCTTTCCCAGCGCGCGCGCACACACACCCCTCTCTCTCTCTCTCTGTGCTTCTGCATTGTTCAGTGAGCAGCAGAGAAGAGCAGCGCTTTCAGTTAAACACAGATTTGCTTCTCTAATTTTACATGCAAGTATAGCCGAAATCATAGCACAACTGTTGTCTTTATGTGTATTTGATTTCATCAGACGACGGCTCGATTATCAGGATTTTTGTGCAGATTAACATCTTGGAAGGGAGAGCTGGTTATGTCTTAATGGGTCGCGTTTCAATCACTATTTCATATTAATTCCATTGTCTGACAACAGAAACAGTAAAATATATTAATGGAAACAGTTTTATTGAGCTGCATCAAAATAAAGTACAGAGAGGCAAACAAATTTAATAATAAATAATAAATGTACATTTTGCATGTTCAGAAGAAGTGAGCTACCCTGTCATGCAAAAATGTAAACAGGTTTGTGTCAGTAAATTACTCAGTGCAAAGAAAGAGAAGTAATGTTTTTTTTTTTTTTTCATGTGTCTAATAGACATGAACAAGTTCTTTGAAAAAAACCCTCTATGACCTTTGAAACATGTCTAGTCTTCATACTCTATATGTTGACTATTGTTTCAATAATAATAAACATACATTTTGCATAAAGCATCCATATTTGTTCATGCCCATGTTGATTAGAGTATTAAAAACTTGAAAATTATTAATTTAAAGTACATTTAGAACAAATAAAAATGTGCGATTAAGTTATCATGCGATTAATCGCGATTAAATATTATAATCGATTTACAGCCCTAATATATATATATATATATATATATATATATATATATGCTCATCTTCATGACTAGACAGACACAGGTGAGATTTTCTCCACTAATTGTTAAAAAACTTCATAGCTAGCGTTAGTGAAGTGGTCAGTGGAATCTTTCTGCCTCCACCTAAACTCCGTCCACAGAAAAATGTCACAATGTTTACTGAAAGAAAAAGGACACATCTACTGGAAAACACTGATGGACCTGATGGAATGAGACATTCAAGTCTTAAATGATGCCTTAAATACTTAGTAAATTCATATGTCTTCTATAGAGTTTCAGAAGGATCTCACTAAATGCCTCAAACTCTGACACTAAAAACTGCAATAAAAAGTAAGAGAACTCAAAATGAACTCTCTCATTCAATTCTCTCATGACCAAATGATTGGAGCTTCTATCTACATTAATGTTACAGGTCAGTGTTCTCAGTTGTGTTATTTTATTTCTCTTAAGAAGAAACATCAAGGCTGATACTTAAATGAAGCATAGTTGTTTGATATCAGAGATCTACTAATACTCGCCTGTGTTCACTGAGCTGTTTAATCCCAGTTTATTTCATTATTTTCTATCGTTTAATCCTATTGCTGTGCTTTACGGTTTAAAAGTTTAAACTTAAAATCCTTTAAAATGCATTAACGAAGAAAACTCAGCCTCCATCTATAAAGTTCAACAGCTGCCTTTTACAAATGAAACATTCACATCCTATTAATGACAATATTCTATAAATTCTAAATTCTATTTGGATGAATAATGAATCTCACACGCAGTCAACCTTGCTATTCTTAGGCAGTTTTCTTCAGGTTGTCAGAGACGGCTTCTTTTAAATGTGTAAAACTTGTTTTTAATGCATACTACCAATAATGGCTTGTGGTTTTTCTCTTTTGTTGCATGTAGCCTTGGGTATTTTTTGTTCTGACAACCTCTACCAGTGTTTCAGAGGGATCTGAAGCCTTTGAATTCATCCCTTGAAATCTTTAGATCCTCCTCTGTTGTAGATGCAAGAGTGATCTTTCTAGATTCTTTGACAGAGCCGTTATATGCAACCTTTTTTGCCGCAGTTGAATAAGAAATCTGAGCATTCAAAGAGGTGCTATAGACTATAGAGTTATCGGTTGCACTTTATTTTACAGTACGTGTACTTACATGCACTTGCAGTGTACTTAAAGTGTACTTAAAGTGTGCATAGCCACAGACATATCACCCTGCAGAATAAGACTGGTTGCCCACTGAAGCTAAGCAGGGTTGAGCCTGGTCAGTACCTGGATGGGAAACCTCCTGGGAAAGCTAGGTTGCTGTTGGAAGAGGTGTTAGTGAGGACAGCAGGGGGTGCTCACCCTGTGGTCTATGTGGGTCCTAATGCCCCAGTATAGTGACAGGGACACTATACTGTCAAAAAGCACCGTCTTTCGGATGTGACGTTAAACCGAGGTCCTGACTCTCTGTGGTCATTAAAAATCCCATGGCACTTCTCGTAAAGAGTAGGGGTGTAACCCCGGTGTCCTGGCCAAATTCCCTCCACTGGCCCTTATCAATCATGGCCTCCTAATAATCCCCATACACTTCATTGGCTCTATCTCTCTCTCCTCTCCACCTGTAGCTGGTGTGTGGTGAGCGCACTGGCGCCGTTGTCCTGTGGCTGCCGTCGCATCATCCAAGTGGATGCTGCACACTGGTGGTGGTTGAGGAGAGACCCCCCACATGATTGTAAAGTGCTTTGGGTGTACAGCAATACACAATAAAGCGCTATATAAATGCATCATTCATTCATTCATTCATACCTAAGAAAGTTCTGGTAATATAAGGTAACTACATGGGGTAGGGTTAGGTTCAGGGTTAGTACCTAGATATTACCCAGTTATTGTAATTACTTCAATAAGTACATAGTATGTACATGGGGAACAGGACTGTAAAATAAAGTGCTACCGAGTAATCTTCAAATGCTTGTATCATTAAATATGATACTTACCAGGTATCAAGCAATAAACACATCAACTTTAATTACTGTAACTTGCTCAACAAGATTATTTTCAAACTGTTGCTCTGCCATGACAGTAGTTAACCGCAAAGAAAAAAACAAACACAGATTGTGTCAATCGTAAAAATACAACATGTGTTGAGCTTCAGCGTGCAAAAAAATATATATAAATAAATAATGAAAGAAACAAAAAACAATCAAACTTAAATAGAAACGATGGAAAACTTACATGTTCTGCATATAATACTACTGTATGTTTACTTTCTTTCTTCCGATTTTTCTTGGGTGTTTTCCAGAGACAACACATCCACAGACCGCCCACAGTCTGTTCATACAAAACTGCCTAGGACTTTATCTACCTAACAAGCACAGACCTGAGTGGCTGACTTTAAACAACTTCTGGGAGTTTGGACACAGTGCTTCATGGTGGGCTGATATTGAAGACAAACAAAGTTGTATCTTCTAATTATCAGGTTGATACAATGAGCGATTTTAACTAAAAATAATTATAATATAATTATAATAAATGTCTTTTTAACTTTTGTTCAATATGTACATTGCCAAATTAAAGTATTAAATTCTTTCAAAATAAATAAAAATGAAAATAAATAATACTGTAAAAATACTGTAAAATACTGTAAAAATGTGTAGGATTTTTACTCAGAAATTGTTAGTAAATTTCACAAATAATTACAAAGGAACACAAACACAGTAACACGTTGAATTAAATGTGAAAAAAAAGCTCTAATAATCTCCATTTTTTAAAATAAGTTATGTATGGTGGTTTATTTGTATGCTTTATTCTATTTCTATTTCTAAAAACAAACCACATTGTGGTCATTCACTCTGCGTGCCATTTAGACTGTTTTTTTCCTGTCTAAGTGGGTGGTTGTTCGCCAGAACAAACTGCAGAATGGACCGAATTTGCCGTTCGTCACAAGTCAACCTACAAAAGACGAACATCAATTTTTGAGCTGAAAGAGCGGTAACAGCAAAAGCAATGAAGATATCCATCTTACAAATGACAGGAAACCAACACAATGCAAGACAGGAGGAATTCAGAGACATGGAAAGGCATGAAAGACTGAGAATGAAAGACAGAGACGGTGGGAGGGAAGGCAAGCTGGAATGAAAGTGGAAAAGAAAAACATCTGTCTCTCTGTGGGAGGTGCGTAACAGATGCAAAGCTACATGTATGGATGACTGTAGACCCTCTGGTTGTACATAAATAAAAAGCAGTTAGGGTTGCTGTTTCTTTGCTTGTGGCAACACGAAGCCACCGTAGGGGTTCCTGCAGCCCAGCTAACAAATCACAGTTCGTTTCATCAGCATCCCATGTCCTTTACGAGCGCTGCCTCCCACGCGCGCCAACAGGAAATGCACACAGCGCAGCATTAAGGAGGCCACTGTGGCCTTCATTGTAGCCGTTGTCTCTTTGAAAGACATGGTCCCTGAGAGCACTCGCACTGCCTCACTCTGACAAGACACGTGGGGAAGCTCGACTGAATGCCAAAACACGCTATCGTGCAGGAACGAGAGGTGAGGGGGACGCAGCAGAGCACTGGCTAGATCTTAATTGCATGAGCCAGACTGGCAGAGACAGAGGTGTTTGTGTGCTACTCGTGTGTGAAAAGACTGGCAGATCTTTTCTCCGTGTTTTAAAGAGTTTTAAAGACGATCTGAAATCAAAATCCACCGCATTTACTTTCTTTAAGACCCATCAAAATTGGAGTGTTGTGAATAAAGTTGTAAATAAAACATAGATTTGTGGAGTAAGTTTTACAAGAAAATACAATTATACTTCAAGATGCAAATGGGGAATTACATTTTTTAATTTAATTATTAATTTTTGATTTCTCTTTTTATCATTACATAAATCAGAATATACTGTAAACAGGCAGAAAAAAAGTCACCATGTTAGTTTACAAATAAAATGTTATATAAAATTAGGCTAATTTTATATCAACAAACCCCTATGTACTCCATAAAAACCTTCAGAATATTGAAAATAATAAAACTGTAAAGTTTGGTTATAAGTGCAACTAAAATTGAGATTAATAAAAAATAATAATAATAATATTTTTTAAAAAACAGCTTTTAAAGATATGCATTTGAAATCTACAGATGCAAATTGTTAAAGTGCAATAAAACAAACACTTAAAAGTCTGAAACAACACATTATCAAAAGCTAAATAGCTCAACATCTCAAAATTAGAATGAAAATGCGTTTGCATGTACTTTCTTCCCTAAAGTGATGTTATATGTAAAGTTGTTGTCTTTCTCATCCAAAAAAGAAAAGAAAAAGATGCTTCATCTCGCAGTCATGGATGTTTACATGTTTTTGTCCAATCAAATGCTCTCTAGAATGAGAAAGTCCCCCCCCCCCCCTATCTGCAACTAGGAATAGCAATTAGGTGATCAAAATTCAAGATTATTTGCTATTTAAAGTAAACTTGAAATCCAAATAAACCCTATTTACATCCTTAAACTCCACTAAATGACATTAAAACCTGGATTTTATATATATATATATATATATATATATAATCTATTACTTTTAAATTATGATGTTTTTTTTTTTTATTTATTTAAAAAGTATTGGTAACATTATAAGTGGATCTCAGAGAACAGTATAATATATACAGTATATATATATATATATATATATATATATATATATATATATATATATATATATATATATATATATATATATAAAACATCATAATTTAAAAAAAAAAAAACATCATAATTTAAAAGTAATAGATTTGACCACCCCTCATAAGAATGCTCTGTTTGAATAGATGTGGCAGATTATAGAGTCGGAAGTAAACACCCAGTGCTATGGTTGGCTAATAGTTGTGTATGCTTGACAGTCTAGACAGCTGCTGTGATTTAGGTTAAAACGCATGACTGCTCACATCAAATGAAAGCAACAGTAATCACACTTGTGTGTTGCGATATTACTGTCGGATCCAATATAGTCATCTTTTAGTTTCAATCTTTCTGAAAATCCCGCGTCGAGTTGTTCGTTGCTTGTAAACGAATCCGCGGTGAAATTAACAAAGGACCAAGTTCTTACTGATGCTGTCTGGAACCTCATTAAAAATAAAGTTCATCCACTCTTTCTTAACACTGGGATCAAAAGGAGGTCAATGCAAACACTGTTTTTCCACAACTTGCCACTGCAGAGCATCTTGTTGTCTTTGGAGCATCTTTATTGTTTTGTTTCTGCGTAGTCCTGCACATTCGGCATGTTCTTGTAAACACTACATGCATGAATCAATGGGCAGGGCTAAACAGACAGCGATGTAGAAGCAGGCGTTGATCTTCTCCTGCAGAGGTGGAGTTTATTACATAATAGAGTCGTACATTCCACAAGCTGTCGTTTTGGCAGACTGCCTTCAATATAAGCTGTTTTGAGACTAACAAGAAAGTTTTGAGTTCTGAAACTTACAGGATGTTTTTTTTATAGTACAATGTCCTCTTATGTCAAAAGATCAAGGACTCTTTTAAAGGGTTAGTTCAAGACAAAATTAAAATTCCCATTTACTCCCCCTCATGTCCAATCCTGTATGACTTACTTTCTTCTGTGGAAGATATCTTGAAGAATGTTGGTAACAGTTTCAGGTTCATACAATGAACCAATGGAAATCATGGCATCCAAAATAATTTTTCATGATCCAATCAATTCCTGATTAATAACATTAGGTTCTGTCCATCATTGTCTCTTAATAAATATCCTGTTTCCTATGAAAGTATGGCAAGTTAAAGAAGTAAAACTGGATTTTGATGCTCCTTTTAATGTTCCTGCTCAAAGAAGCCAAAAAATGCGTCTGTTTAATTGCTAATTCTAACACAGACGGCAAAAGAAAATTACACTGGCAAAACAAAATGACAGTCCATTTAATTAAGACTTGCAGCTGGAAATTCAAAGAATTCTACTGTGTGTGTCTTTTATTCTTTAGTTGTTTCCAACATTTAAAGCCGACTGTAGTCATCTGAAAACTTTGATCAATGAGCCATTCTAGTAGTTTACACAAATTAGACGCTACCAGACAAATAATTCTGTGCATGTTTTAGAGAGAAATGTTTAACAATCTTTGACTTGTCACAAATGTTCCACGATGATGAACGCATGATGTTAATATACTTTTGTTCCTTGTTACTGAATTTAAATAATTTGGTCTCATTTTGAGAAATTATGTTTGCAAAGCACATAGGAGGTCGCCAGTGAAGTGTGAAACTCACAGAGACACTGATTGAGCTGAGAGAATTTGTCTCACTGTGGCTGAATTACAAATGAATGCGGAATAAAAAAGTGTATTTGTTGGATTAAAATGTCCACACACGCACATAAATCTGCTCTGCAAATTCCTGGGGGTTCTAATTTCGCAGACTGCAAAACACTGCTAGAAGAAGACTGCATAAACATCTTTATTTTATTATTCAAAATGATTTTACATTACTTTAAGGGGGTCTTTTCAAGTTTCATGCACATTTGCAAGAGAATACAGACAATGTGTGTTTGTGACTAATTCTATGGTGGCATCTTTGAAGATAAAACTGCATATGGTGGATAAGAGCGACTTTAAGAATATAAGTGAAGTGATTCTTCAAGAATAGGAAGATATACACATACCAGGTTATTTACCTTAAAGGTGGTTTCTAATTGATTTGGTGAGCTGCATTATAATCAAGCAATTTTATTCCATTACATATCCCCAAGGTTATGAAAACAATACTCACAGCATAAATATTTTCTGCTTGAAAGGGTATAGAAACTTCTTTTCAAAAGATTGAGGTCAGTAGGACTTTTTTTTTTAAATTAAAAAAAAAAAAAAAAAAAAAAAACTTTTAAAGGATCAAAAAAAATGTATTACGGTTTTCACAAAATATTATTTGGCACAACTGTTTTCAACATTGATAATAATAAGAAATGTTTCTTGAGCAGGAAATCAGTATATTATAATGATTTTTGAAGGATCATGTGACACTGAATACTAGAGTAATGATGCTGAAAATTCAGCTTTGATCACATGAATAAATGATCTTTTAAAATATATTAAAATAGAAAGCAGTTATTTCAAATTGTAATAATATTTCAAAATATTACTGTTTTTTATGATCAAATAAATGCAGCTTTGTTTTTTTATTTATTTTCACTCCATTTTCTTAGACTCAAAAATAAAAGCAAATAAAAATATAAATATCAATGCTACCATTAGTTTGTCCCATTAATTCAGTTAATTTGCTAAAAAGCTAACATTAAGCCCTAACTATGTATCTCATGAGTGTGGCAATGGTTGCACTTCCCTGGGTTTAATTGGAAAATTTGACTTTTCTGAGATACAGTGATTTAAATTAGAAATGCTAAAAAAACCAAATACAACACTGACATCAGTACGGATGGACCTCAGATATGCATTCTCCACAATATGACTACTTTATATGCTTGTCAAACCCATGAACTTCCTGAAAAAACAAAAGTGACACACCACACCAAGACTGTATGACCCGGGTTTCTCAAGCCGCTAGTTTCCTCTGCACTAAGGTCAGAGTTTGATGTACTCTATATGCACAATAGTTGACCACATGCACAATTACATCTATCACAGTAGAGTCTCTTCGCTCTGTGTATCATTAGTTGTTTCCTGTCTCTCCACCTCCCCGACAGCAGTATCCTTTGTGTGAGGAGGTTACGATTGACTGAGCAAGTTAATAAGAACATTCAGACTTGGCTCCGCGAAGCGCCTCTCCAGTCAGCAGAGGTTTCACACCTGTCTGTTACGCAGAGCCCCAGAAGGGTCTCAGTATGTATTGGATGAGAAGCTAGCAAGGTTTTAGACAGCTTTTGAGAAAAGCCCTCCGAGTAACTTTATGCAGTGAACGGAAAGACCTGACCAGACAGATGGCTTTCGGATTCATATTTCAACCTGAGGTACAATTACTTTCTTTCCCTGCTCTATAGTATACATACAGTTCATTTTCACAAAATCGTGCCCAGGTTGCACATCTACCCAATAGCAAAACAAATAAAAAAGGAATTATTCTTTGCAGCAAGAAAATTATAGGCTTATTTTTTTTAGGACCATTAAGATTATTTGCATTATTTTCATGACAATT
The DNA here is from genome assembly GCA_036784905.1 of Acrossocheilus fasciatus. Lineage (NCBI taxonomy): Eukaryota > Metazoa > Chordata > Actinopteri > Cypriniformes > Cyprinidae > Acrossocheilus > Acrossocheilus fasciatus. Next base: position 5,051,078 of record CM071938.1, on the reverse strand, counting down.
AAGCACATTCGGCACACCACACCGACTTCTCATTAACATTAATGCTCTGGACATTTTACTTCTCTAGTGATGCTCATTAGATTCTGAGCACCCTAATAAAACAGTGCTTTATTTAAATCAGCATCAATTAAAAGAAATGCTGGTATGCATAAATAAAAACAAAAAATATCACCATTATTTATACAGTTTAATGACAATGTTTACTATTTTATGTTTGCGTTTTTATTTTTTTTTTCAAAATTTGTAAACAAAACAAAGATTACTAGAGAGGATTTTAAAAAATAAATACAAATAAAATAATAATAAACAATAATATATATATATACACACATACTGTATATACACACACACATACATAATATATATAATTTAAATATATAATTTAATACACATTTTTAATAATTTGATACACAAAGTGATTCATATAAATTTCATAAACATAATTATCATTTTCAGAATGTCTTTGTATATGTAACGCCTTCTTTTATTGACCTAGAAATGCATAATTTTATATCAAAATTGATTTAGTCTCAAAATAGTAGGGCCTACTGTAAGGTACACAATGTAAAAGCACAGTATTACTGTCTATCAATAGTGTCCAAAAAATTCCAGTCTTATTATGATGCTTTTTTAGGTCATTTTCTCATAAATGCATTCTAAAAGAATCATGTTTTGAAACATCCAATGCATTGAGCGATTAGGATGTAATTTTTCAACCTTGTTTGTGCTCTGTTTTGAGAACAGTTCAGCAACTGATGACAGCACTGCTAAAAGCTACTTCAGCTGGAAAAAGTACTTATGCTGTTGCCTGGAGCCTTCAAGGCCGGTCAACGTAACGCCAGTTTTGAAGGAAAGGGATCAGAATTCAAAGATTTGAATGCTTTTCTTTTTTCGCAGAGAAACTAAGAAAGAACATTTTCTTTTCATCTGTTAAAAAATACATTTGAACAAGCTGTAATACGGTCCGATCATTTGCCCTTTGTGTCAGTTCCATAATGTATACTAGCCACATACAGTAAGAGCAGGGTAACCTTGAAAAGACGCTCGAGCAAATCACTCCCGCAGCGCTTTCATATCAACGCAGAAGTTTGTGTTCTGACCTAGATGTTTTATCATCTATTTTTGAGAATGCTGCTGTTTCTTCGTCGCTCTCGCTGGGATTAGGAGTCCTAAAGCATGATGCACTATACCTGAGAGAACCAATCTAAGCCGCCAAATATTTCACTCTCTGTTGCCTTGCTACTTTCGCATTAATTATATACACAGCACAGACATCCCTAATTGGATCATGGACTTTGAAATATTCAGATTTCTCTCCCTTTCATTGCAGTCCTCTTACCTTGGAGCCAGCAGTTAAGAAGGGGGGAAAAAAAGAGGCCTCTATGCATCCTTTCGCTCGCTGCCGCTTCAAGTCCAGTTGCTAGGCAACGGCAAGCTGGTTTCCCTGGCTGCATCATATCTTCAATCAGTGACAAGGGAGGCATAGACGAATAACAGGAGTTAACCTTGAGAGACTACAGTAAAGAAAGTGAGAACGCCACCCTGACGGCCCGTTCCCGGGGAAAATCGCAAATGATCCTGAACACTTTCCCCCTTTTGTTTCTCGGGCGAAATTTCGCTTTCTTTTGAAATGTGGATTTAAGGATACAGATGCATTGCGTGTCAAATGCAGTGGGCGAGAGATGAAAGATTCGGCGGATATTATAAATAGATGGAGAAACTTGCATGGATTTGCTGGAAATTGAATCGAAGTATCAGAGAAGGGGGAAAGGGAACATCGTGATCTTTCTGAAGCAACAAAAGGAGTGCATTAGAATGTGCCTCATACACTTCAACACCCTTCATATTAAATAAATACTTCTGATTAAATTAAACACATTTCTGATTTATTAACTCACCCTCGTGTTGCTTCAAAGCTGCTTGTTGTTTTTTTCTGTGGAAGACAAAAGGAGACATTATAGAAAATCCATATTATTTGACAACATCATAATATTTTCCATATTATAACATGGTTTCAGAGCATATAGAACTAATATTTTGAATATTTTACTATAGTTTTAAATAATTACATTTAATAATTACATTTAATACATTTAATTTAATTAACCTAAAATTTACATATATAAACAGAAGCTCCACCGTCGCCTCTGGCTTGCTTAGTTGGGGACACTTCATTTCCAGCGATATCGTTTGACTTGATTGCACAGAGACTATTTAAACTGAACTGAGCTGGACAATGTCATCACTGAATTCAACAACGAAATGCCTTTAACTGAAAATTGAGTGTTTAATCTTGTCATTCTACATTATTGACACTATTTTCCTATTTGATACTGTAAAGTGCTTTGACACAATCTGTATTGTTAAAAGTGCTATATAAATAATGGTGACTTGACTTGACATAGATACATCTAAGCCTCATACCTCTTATATTAAAGCTACAAAAATATGTACTGTATGTGTGTGTGTATACAGTATATACATTCACACTGAGAATTCAGCTTTTTTCATCAACTTTATCTGTATTAAATACCTCTTAATTGATGCAATGATTTCTGCAGTTCAGGTTGAGTTTTCTGGGTCAGCTTTTGCAAATGCAGCAGGGAGATATTGCTCATGGCTTGCTTCATGTTTCACTCTCACAGAAGGCTGATGTATGAGAAAGATAAGTGTTTGTTGTTGTCTCACTTTACGGTCATTTCTGTGTTGAGGTTAAGCACGCTCCAAGTCATGCATGTTATGAAACAAGATTGCCTATTATAATGAGTAAAGTATTTTTTTTTTTCATTTACATCATAATACCCAAGTTACTATTTTCAAATAACAGTAATGAGTTGAAACTCGCCCTTTTATTACAATTGAGTCACATAGGGCTATGTGGTGCATGTTTACACTGCAAGCGAGCAGAATGATGCAACAAAAATCACTCCACTTTTAATCAATAAAGCACTGCAAGCAGCATGAAATTTGCAGTTACTGCATTCAGAGTACTGTATTTTGGAGAGTCAAAAACAGCAAAAATACAAGTTTTAGAGCAAAAAATTAATGCAAGTAACTAATGCATCTTTTCAATGCACCGATATGCAAAGATGGCACTTTTGTTTTCCAAGAGGCAGATTTGCATTAAAATGAACAAATTTTAACTTTTCCTTTTCTTTTTGTTATATAATGGTTGCATTACAAATTTAAATAAATAAACAAATAAAAATGGCTTTATCCTTGTCCTAGACCATCAGATGTAGAATTTGAAGTAAAAATGATTATATATATATATATATATATATATATATATATATATATATATACACACACACACACACAACCTTATTAATACAATATTTACAGTGAAGTTAGAGACCATTTATGAAAATCTTCTATTTTAAAGTCTTATTTAATACCTTTTTTCCCCCATTATAAATTATTAGCAGCTACCATTGACATGAATGGGAATGCTAATAGTTAGCTTACAGATGTATTTGATTGCACACAATATAAACAGTATTTCATTACATAACATCATGATAAGGGAGCAAAATGGTTCTGAGCCCACAGGCATCTAAAACATTAACAATTAACAATCAAGACTCAAGTGAATTGGTTCTGCTTTTGCTCGCTTTTCTGTCCAAAAAAAAATCCTACACATCCCTAGCCAGTTAAACAACAAGTACATTAGCAACAACTCTGATCAATTACACTCTGGAGTTCAGTGCTTTCAGATTGTCAGAACTCTGCCTGAAGAAAAAGAATAAATGTATTGACGTTTATTGACGACGTGACTCACAGCTTTGAGCGTGTGCAGAGAAACATTATTTGAAGTCATAGTATTGTATTGTGCCTATCTAGACATGCAGTGCTTTCTCATTCTGAAAGATATGTTGGAATAAGAAAAACCAGACAAAACTGTATTTAACATGCACTACTGCATCTTGAAACAAAATGTCTGCTGATTTGAGAGAAAAAAAAAAAAAATTACCAAATTTGAGAAAACAAAACAAATCAAGTAAAATCAAACAAAAAAAAAAAACGTTCTATTATATATAATTTGGAAAAAAAAAAAAAAAAAAAAAAAAAAAAAAACCTTCACACTTATTTTGTGTGTGTGTAATTAATAATAATAATTCCTTACATTTATATAGCGCTTTTCTAGGCACTCAAAGTGTTTTTTTTCCCCTGACAATTCTAGTTTATATCTCACAATTTTTATATTTCACAATTCTGCTCTTTTTTTCCCCTAAATTTTGAGCTGTAATCTCTAAATTGCGAGGTAACAGAATTGTGAGACATAAATGCAGAATTATTAGATGTTAACATAACTGTGCAACTGCGAGATGTAAACCAGTAATTCTGAGAAGAAAAGTCTAAATTGTGAGACATAAATTGTGAGAAAAATTTGCAGTTCCTTTTAATTTTTTATTATATGGCATTAAAAAAAAAAAATAACAACAACAACAACAATAAACAACGGATTGTGAGATGTAAAAACAGAATTATGAGAAGCAAAGTCGGAATTCTGAGTTTATGTCTCGTAAATCTGTCTTTTTTTCTCAGATCTGCAAAAAAAAACAAAGCCTGAAGTTTAAGATTAAAATGTTGCAATTTCCTTTTTATTTTATTTTTTTTTTTAATATAAATTTTACTTACAATCTACAAAGTGTGTAAAAATAGTGAACAAGTCAAGACTAGGCATAAAATATGTCTTGATTTAATCCTGCATGTGAAAATGGGCTGAGAATTCAACAAATAGCTGTAATCTGGCTCAGATTCAGACAGGAATCGTGTCTTTGTGGCAGTTTTCCTGGTGATAAAGGGTTAATACAAAACTTCCTCATGCACCTTACAAATAGTTTTCAAGCATAAAAGTGCTATAAAATGCATCATATTTTCCAAAAAAAAAAAAAAAACATGTGACATGCAAGAGCAAAACAGGCAGTATTTGTTGAACCAGCAGCCCAGAATTAAAAATACAAGTGCTGGATTTCATTCAGCAAATAAGAAACAATTGCAGTGTTATAGCAGGTTGTGCAATAAAAAAGTCCATCTTCTGTTGCTACAATAAGTTAAACATCCACTTCATTCAGAAAATGTACATTGTCTACATCGTTTTACGTTATAATGCTGCTCTGTTTCATTATGACATGTACATTAATCTCCCAAAGTGTGTTCAAAAGGCAAATGTGATTGCATTAAAACATCAATGCTTTTGGATCGAATACTGTGGTTCTGGAAGCTGTAGATTGGATTTTTAAATGTGTTTTGTTTAGCCGACTTAGCAGGGAGGCGAATCCATAAGGGCATGGACTAATTCTGCCGATGGTCTTTTTATGGCTCAACAAACGCAGCGCTCGCTGTCATTGACGGAACGAGCGTCTGAATGACACGAACCTCAACGGCGGAAACGGTCGGACGTTCTCACGTTGCAAATATACAGAGTTCAGGTCTCTTATCGTGTGCGTATCTAATCGAATTAAATCAGCCGTGAGTCAGGGCAGGGTCTCTCGAGGGTGCTGTTGTTCTTGTGTTGTATTTGCATGCTATTGTGGGTTTCATCAAATCTGTCTCCTCGGTTTACATCCCACAGATTTGCATGCCAGCTTACCGTTTTGACGATGTTTGACAGGGCTATTATCGCAACATACTGGCTGCTTATGAAATATTCAAAATAGCAAAAGGGCTAGAAAGTAACATTTGGAGGGCTATAAATAGTATCACACCAATCTGCCTAAATGGACCCTATTTAGGGAGGAAAAACAGGCCGGAAGAACCCCGCGGTCTTAAAAAAAAAAAAAAAAAAGGCTATGCAATTATATATTTTAATTTCAGTTCAAGGTTTAGTAACTTTGTTGTGCTTTTGTCAGATTTTAATGTTCATTAATTTTCATTTCAGGTTTAGTTATTTTAGTACTTAAAGCTAAACTATAAAAAGACAAATGATTGACAACTATAGTCTTGACAGCTATAGATGATATAACATATTAGAATATAATTATAAAATATAAGAAGATGTGGCTTAACATTTGTTTTAATTAAAATAATAATAATAATAATAATAATAATAATAATAATATGACTATTATGATTTTTATTATAAGTTAACATTTATTCTATTTTAAATACATTTTAGCAGTTTTTATTCTCGTTGATGATCCTCAACCCTAGTTACTATTGAAAATAACTTATTATTAAAGGGGTCATATGATGTTGCTAAAAAGAACATTACTTTGTGTATTTGGTGTAATGCAAAGTGTTTACTTGGTTCGAGGTTCAAAAAACACATTATTTTCCACATACTGTACATTATTGTTGTTCATCTATGCTCCGCTTTTCTGAAACACGCAGATTTTTACAAAGCTAATCGTTCTGAGAAGTTAGGTGTGTTCTGATTGGCCAAATACTTGTGACGGAAATGTTACGCCCCTTACCATGTTGTGTTGCCGTGTCCCAGCGCTACCAGACTAAGAAAATAAAACCCACTATAAACCAGGGATTTGTTGCATTCAGTGAGGACATAATTACTGATTATAATGACTCATAAGGGCTTTTTATGCTTTGCGTTGCGCAGCGCCACGTAAACGTAACACCATGTCTGTATTTGTTATCATAGAAACGCCAAACAAGCACTACTCTACACAGCGCAAAACTCTCATTTGAATAGTCAGTAGCAAATTCAAATATCAAAACGTACTTACAGGCTTAGAGTCAGAAGCACAGACTGTCGTCGCAACGTAATTTGCCCACTTTATAGTGTTCACATCACAGCCATTTATAGTGTTCACATTGTAGGCTACTCAATCCCAGGTTCAGGAAACAGTCATCCATAAAATGCGATGCACACACTCGAATATTTGCGTTGTACTGTTCTGGAACAGTGTTGTAAATACAACTTAACCACTGATTTTTAGTTTAAACAAAGTACTTGGCGTCTCCACGACATGGCAGCGGCGGCAGCAACAATACTACAGAGAGAATAAAAGTTACATCTTCTTTCACTGTGTATACGTTTGGGTGGTGTTATGCAAATCTTCCCACACTACGACGTAGACTTGTGTCTGCGTGTTTGAATGAGCCGTTTTAGGAAGGCGTGGCAGAGTCTTAACTTTTATAAAGAATATCTCTTTGGGTTTGAGACTTTAATCTTTGCAACTTTACAGATCTTATCTATGCACAAACAGCTCGTAATACTGCAAGGACAAAGGAAAACATGAAATCGCATCATATGACACCTTTAATGATACTACTACTACTAATACTAATAATAATGAAGTTAACATTTATTCTATTTTACCTATGAACATTTTTTAAATGGTTTCAGTTTTAGTTAATGATAACAACCCTGATCCCCAAACCTGATCACTAGTTATTACTGAAAATAATAACATTATGTTGAAAGCCCTCCAACATCAAATCTAGCACAAAACATCACATGCACTACCTTAAAATGTGAACATGCGTGCCACCTTATGTGCTACATTTCTTTTCTGGATGTCAGTTTTATTTTTAAATTCATTTCAGAAGCAATCAACCACAGGCAATATCTGCTGAGCGAATTGTAAAAATTCAATCATTGCGGGATGAAAGAGGTCACTGATGAAAAATGACAAACAATAAACTAATTAATGTGTAGCTATTAAAAACATCATCTTAAATTACAAATTGTGCTATAGCAGACGGCGTGACTGACAACATGAACGCATTGCTCTGGTGCTTTTCCTCAGCTTTTGTTGAAATGGCAGGTTGTCATAATTTCCATATCTTTTATAAAACTATGCTTTGCATTAATGATCCCGTTTCAGGAAATCTATGTCAAGAAGTACGACTTTGTTGAACGAACAAGTAGTGTTATACTGTTCTCTAAAGGTTCACTTATAACATTAACAAGATTTTTACATCCAAAAAAATAAAATAAATAAATAAATAAATAAATATATATATATATATATATATATATATATATATATATATATATATATATATATAATAAAAAAAACAAATAAAATAAAAATAAAATAAACATTATTTAGAAGTAATAAGCTATTTTCTGCCCTGTTTTTGATCACTCTCATCTGAGCGCTCCATTCGGGTAGGCATAGCTTATTCTAGACTCAGAAGTAAACACCCACTGCTATGATTGGCTAACAGCTTTGCATTTCAACACCCCATCATTATGCTTCTGGAATTGTTTTGAAAACATTTTGACAGCTATAAAATTCAGTCTGTTTGAATCTGATCCTAAATCAGAAGACAATGAACTTGTTCTTCAAATGCTAAAGATAATACTACCTGCGACAGTGTTGTAATTAATTATTTGTATTTATATTTATTCTTTATATATTTGTGAGGTAGTTAGCCTATTACATTATAGAAGAGATTAACCGAAAATGCTACTGGAACCTGTTTATGTCGTTATGTTGTTCAAATTTATGCATATACGTTTTATATTTCATTGGTTATGGCAAATAAAGTTGAGATACTTGTAATTACTAGCTATAGCTGACAAAGAATAGATTACGCTGTTTCATATAAACTATGTAAAATTCTGCATATCTTTTTGCCTGCTCACTTCTTTCATACATGTACACTGCTGCGATTTAAAACGTATAAATGCTCAGTATCAATTCTATCTGTAACAGGCATGCAAGCATTAGTGACTCATGATAAAAACACTATTACTCACACTTGTGTGTTGTGACATACTGTCGATCCAATATAGTGAGCAAAGCATTGTCTTTTAGTTTTAAAGGGGTCATGAACTGAGAAATCAAAATTCCCTTGATCTTTTGACATATAAGAGGTCATTGTACCATAAAAAACATCCTGTATACCTAAGTTTCAGAACTCAAAACTTTGTCGTTAGTCTAAAAACAGCTTATATTGAAGGAAGTAATATGTGGATAAACACCACTTTCGCAAAAGAAGATCAATGCCTGCTTCTACATCACTGCCTTTTAAGCCCCACCTACTAATTCACGCATGTAATGTAAATAATTACAAATTGAGGTGAATGTGCAGGTCTACACAGAATAAAAGATAAAGATGTCTCCGAAGACAACAAGATGCTGTACAAGTTGTTGCCAAGTTGTGGAAAAACAGTCTTTGCATTGCCTTCCCAACATTAGGAAAGAGTGGATGAACTTTATTTTTAAAGTCCTAGACCACGTCAATAAGAACTTGGTCCTTTGTTCACTTCATTTTACTGTGGATTCGATCACAAACAAGAACAGAAAATAGCCTATTACTTCTAAATGTGTGTTTTGTTTTGTTTTTTTAATGTAAAAATCTTGATAACATTATAAGTGGACCTCAGAGAACAAAAAAGGCAGTTCACAACCCCTTGTGTTGAACTGTGTCTTGATTAAAAACAAATCCACGGTAAAATGAAGCAAACAAATGAACAGGTTTTTTAATTCACTTTTTCCGATGTTAGGTTCAGAAGGAAGGTCATGCACTCTAAAGAGGCGGTGATATAACGTAGGCGTTGATCTGATTCTGCAGAGGCGGACATTCGCTGCACTATGATGTCATAATGTCACACATGCCTAAATGAGTCATTTTAGCTGCTTGGCTACAATAGAAGATGGTTTTTGACTGATAAGAAACTTTTGTGTTCTGAAAATTAGAGGATGTTTTTATAGTACAGATCAAGGATAATTTGATTTCTCAAATAATGACCCCTTTAAGTTTGGTAATTTACCTATCAGTCAGACAACCCCAGACAAGGTAGGTGCTTCTTGGTTAAAATTAGCTCACATTCAGGTAGACTGTTAGACTTTATGCTAATATTCAAATGTTCAGCTATCCAATACCAGATTGATGATTTAAAAAAAAAAAAAAAAAAATTCTGGACTGTATGATGACATGAAAGGTAAAATTTCCAAATCTAATCATTTCTAAATCGTTGCCTTGTGTGAGGTGTTAGCCCAGTCTCCAGCGTCTCTTCAATTAGCACATCTCGGACAGAAAGTGTCAGCTAAATCACAAGTAAAATCTCAAAACATATTCATAAAGCAGAACATTTCACAGAGGAAGTAACTGAAAGATTTGGGGAATCAAGTAATTCACTGCTGAGCTTAGAATTCTGATTAAAAATTGAAGAGTATCTAAAGCAAACCAATTAGGTAGAGCTCAAAAGTACATACAAATTGCTTGTTAACACTATTATGCAAAGCCTGTAGAGTAGATATTAAAATGCTTTATGATGCTTGAATATACTGTACCAGACAGAAAAATGTAATCTGGTTTAAAACTTTAGGGGCAAAACACAACCTCAATATATTAACTATTAATGTCTGTGTAATACTACACATCACCAGCAAACTTGCTTGCGTTCATCTGTAACCTCAGAAGCAACGACGGACAACTGACACCTGTCAAGATAACCTATACACTTTAGTATTGTCTGTTAGCCATTAAAATAGGTTTTGACTTGAGGAACAATTTTTTTCTGAAAGTTTGGAAAGAAACTAAAAAAGTACTTCTCACATTCTCCCAAGTTCCAGTCAGAGCATAAAGTTATGTATAGTATGAAGACGTTTTATTCAAATAAAAACATGGCACACACAATTTGCCCAAAAGAGTTTTTTTTTTTCAAACATCAATTTTCAGACCTCACTATGGGTTGATGTTTGAGAGCGTGATTAGATAAGATTCTACATTGTTCAGTGAACACTCAAACAAACCAATTAAGAAGATGGGTTTACTGCCGCTGTAACAATACCAGAAATCCCTTGACACCCAATTAGAGAAGGGCTTCTCATGCCCTCAGACGTCAACCAGGTCCAAAAAGCTAAGTTGAAACAATTGCAAGATCCCATCATGGCTAGAAGAGAAACTACACTCGATATTAAAGTCAACATGAATTTCTTAATGCATCTCACTCTGCATTTTTCAACAGTGCACATTACATCAATGATTGACTGACTGATTGATTGATTTAATCAAAATGCAATAATATTTATTTCTGCATTTATTTGTTTATTTACACTGTAAAAATGACTTTTAAAATAGTGAGTAAAACAGGATTTTCATTTTTATTTATTTTTATTTTTTTGCTTTAACATTTCATGTTTAATTCAATATTACTTGTTGTTGTTTGTAAAGGTTACTAGCAATTACAAAATGAAAATATTTTTATTTATTTATTTTCTGCACTCCATCATTTATTTCAGGCTTAATGCTACCGAGGCAATTTTGCTGCCAAGGCCTTTCATGATAAATTTTAGGAAAATAAAAACTATCCCACATGACTAGAGGCATAGTTTGGGAATATGGGAATAGCCGTCATGCTTCACTGATCATGCAATTTGATCCTGCATTGATGTGGGTGAAGAAATTTTTGTTGAGCTACTGTAGGAAATGAAACTAGCACACAGGGATGCATCATTTTGCCGTGGCCTTGTAGTTCACTCAAGTGCTGTGACCTGTTGTATCATAGCATTCATGTGAGCGATGGGAGTTCAAATCTGGTTCATTTCCCTTCATTTCCTGTTCTCTCCCTATGCTATCTCTATTGAAGTGATATGGGTACCATAATGGACAAAAGCATTGAGCTTCACCATATTCGTCAATATGACTCATGCACTGTATACTTCTGAATTCATATGATAAATTAGTGGCAAACAAAACATTAATCAAATAAAAAAAGAAAACAGTATGCATCAACCATTATGAAATAATCTTGCCTTTGAATTTGTAATGCAAATTAAAATCAATGCAATTAAAAACAAATTAAGATGTTAATGGTTTACGATTATTATTGTGATTATTCACAGTGTAATACAAATTTTTAGAGACTTAATAAATGTTGATTTAAAAATGTTCTATTTTTCTCACAGACATGAAGGAGGAGTTATCACAAAAGTAGGTTATTGATAAAATATTCATCTTACGCTTTCAAGTTCCTTGAGAGAGGAAATTAATGTCATAATTGAAATATGACCTGATTTTGTATTTTTGTTTTCTCTAGGCGCCACATGCCAGGACAATTAGCATCACTCTAGAAAATATTTGAGATCAGGAACCATCTGTAATTGTGTATGTCAAGATGCAGAATAAATGATAACTACTGACAGAAGAACACAGTATAATGATTTCCATGGCTCAAAAGACGTATTATTTTTAATACGTCATACCGACTTCTGTCCTCCTAAAACTAGAAGCATTAAGCTATAACATTACCAAAATGCAGTTGTATAATATAGTATATCACATTTTCCTGCACCTTGATAAAAAGCAAGCAAGCAAACAAACCAAAACCCATTTAAATATTAAATCATTTAATTACATTAAATATTTTAATTTTAATTTCATTTTTCTATTTGAATTTATTCCTGATTTGAACCAAAATGAAAGACTTAATACTATACATATACTTATAATAATATTATACAACATTAGTTCTGACTGTTTGGAGAAGCCACTTTCAAAATCAATACACACGCATTTCTAACATGCATTAATTGAATTATATATTAAAACAACAAGTTGCAAAAATGCTATATAAATTCAAGCAACTAGAATTGGTGATGAATGATTCAATGAATCACTTTTGTTATTTGAATGAATCATCTGAGTGAATAATGACTCAAATCCCTCAAAAACAGAAACAATTTTGTTGAATTATACAAATAAAAAGTTGATCACAAACAACAAACAAGAAAAAAAAAAAAAAAAAGAAACAATATATTTACATGCATTACATGTATTCTAAACAAAACTTCAGAGCATCCATACTGGAAAGCAAGTCTGTTTTTAACTTACTTGTTCATGACACATCTCATTTTGCATTTTAGCATCACTTCATGTTTATACATCACTGAAACATGCAAATATCTCAAAACAATCCTCCCCATTGATAGCTAAGCAAATGTACAAAAGGCATAGCATAATCTCTACCGGTTGACAAATTTCTACAATGCACAGTGTATACAGTCATACCTCTAGACTTGCTTGTAAAGTATGGTATTAAAGTAATTAATTACCAGTCTGACTGCCTCACTAGTTTTATGAATTCCCTCTCTTGCACACACACACACATACACACACACACATGCACACTCTTTGAAGAATATCTCAAACAGCGACATTCAGCCGACCATCCTGCATTAACAGATAATCAACAGGATGAACCATCGCCATTACAGCTGTCAACAGTTCATTATAAACTCCATCTTCCTCTGGCCATTATCACATTGACTCAAGCTTGAAGGACAGTGGCAATCGCCACACTGGAAATATTGTGTAATCAGACATGCCCCGCTGCCGGGCTACAATATATGGGGGCAAAGCCAAAGGCTTCCCTCTCGACATCACTTACAATAATGGATGTTTTTGGGATTTGCAAAGACAGGAGAGAACATGCGTTAAATAGTTGCACCACCTTTTTGCAATAACCTTCACTGTATTCACCAAAATAACTCATTTGTTTCCCCCATCACAGAACAACATTTTTGAGTCAACTATGCCTTTCAGGCCATGATGCTTCCATCATTTGCTTTGGCTTGGCTAGTTAAACCATGTGGAGGGTTAATCACTGACTTACACAGATTCCAGAAACTGTTTGATCACTGAGGGCGAATGAATGCATCCAAGATGATGCATCACTGGAAAACATGGATGCAGAGAGGTTTATATGGGCAGACAGAAATAAGAAGAAAGAGAGCGATAATCTTGGATTAAGTCTGCAAAACCAGACAACAGATGAGTTTAAGTTACCCGTCTGAGCATCTCTGATTAACGCCTGCATTTGTTAACAAAACATATAAATTATGTTTTTCACATTCACCATCACTAGCAGTCACCACCAAAATGGGTTACAATTCTGTATAAAAATAAATCAAATTGTAATTGTTAGTAAAATAACTTGTAATTGAATCAAAAGCTGATACAAAAATATAACTTCAGCAACTGATTGCAGTCATTATGGGCAGCCATAAACAATTTTTGTTCCCCATTCAGAAGGTTGCATTTGGATAATATTGATCATTTGTGGCAGAGTGGCAGTCAAGCAAAAGAGCTATTGTGCCAGCAGCAATTTTCAAGTGACGTTGCTTTTAACATCCAAAAGTTAATAGAAAGTAACATTTACTGTAGATACAATGGCACAAGTTACTTTGTCCCACTTTCGAAAATAATTCCAAACAAATCCAAAGCACACCATTGTGCATTCGTTTTTGAATGAATCGAGGTATTTGAACAAATCAGTTGAGCAAATGGATTAATTATTCAGTTATAAAAATAGTCACTTTCTGTAACAGGGTGAGCGAGATGTGAGATGTGTAGATCCATTTGCAAGCTTTATTCCAAGACATGGTCAAAAACATAGGCAGGGTCAAAACATCAGCAAACAGGTATAACACAGGCAAGACAAAGAGTAATTCTAGGGCAAGTGTGTGTCTTTGATCGGCAAACAATATTCAGAGGGCTCGATAAGAGGGGTAGTCCAATAACATGAGCAATAGTCCAAACGAGGTACAAACAAAGTCCGAACGGCGACACACAGGCAGGAAACAGGAAACAAGGCAACACAAAATGACTAACTGGAACTGGAAACTAGACTCAGTAAAGCACCTATCACTTGGAGAGTGATAAACGCAGAACAATACTAGAGACTAAACAGAAACTCGGAATGACTCGGTAAGGCAGCTAACACTAGGAGAGTGCTAAACGCTAGAACAATACTCGGCAACTTGAGCAGGATCTGAGTGCGTATAATAGCTCTCAGATGAATGTGTGATTGGTGACAACTGTGTGATCAGTGTAGCGTGTGATTGATGACAGCTGTGTGATCAGTGCAATGAATGATGGGAAATGCAGTCCAGTGTAACGTGCAACAGACTGTGTGGTGCGAGAGTCAATGTAATGAAATAGCGGGTATTTTGAACTGATCAGTTAGTAAATTATTCATTTATAAAAACAGTCACTTGAGTAACTGATTTGTTTTATTCCTGAAAGGTTTAATATTTTTGAACAAATCATTTGATTGAATCAATGGCTAATCCATAACCAAAAAAAAAACAAAAAAAAACAGCATGGTTGAATTCTACACCGGTGTTTGGAACAGCATAATACTCATACTATTTCTGAAATACGGATATGGCAGAAACATAGTGGAAACACAGTAGTAAACCTAGTTAGCATGCTGTTCTGAATTATCTACAAGCACTCTCAACCGCTCCAATTTAACTGGCATATAAAGCACATAATAAAAGTCCCCTTAATAACGACAAATCTAATGCTTATTTTCTGTCTCACTTGTTTGCCAATCTTTTAACTTACCTACTTCAACTTAAATCTCAATTTGCCTCTCCATGAAGTTCTCCCTGAATGATTACATCTCTATCCATCCCTCTTTTTTCCCTGTATGTGTGTATTTCTTCTCTTTTTCATGTTAAATATCTCTGCGATAGCACCAAAACTGATTACAGTAAATAATCTGTTCCTCATTATCAGTAATATACTATATGTCATAACACTGGGGCCTCATGACTTGACTGAAAACCCTTTTAATCACCACCGTCTGTTCAGGCATATTTCTATTTCCATATTCACTAATTCATATTCATGCAGTGACCCTATATTACCTCTCAAGACACATTATCGGCTATGCAGATGGAATAAAAAGGTTGTTACATAAGAGACGTGATAAATTATACGTTTTATTGAAATTTATGCGAAGATTGAACTGTTAACGCTTCACATCAGTTCCCTAAATGCACTAAATAGACTCTAAATTTACTTTATCATGTGTTAAAACTAAACAGGTCCTTTTAATAATTTTATTTTTGCTTAATTTTTACATAATTAAACAACAAGGTACAATAGTGTAATAATGCTATTTATATAATAGTATTGTTACATAATAGTAATGTTCTTGAAAACTCAACTTCTTTCTTTCTTTGAAATGGAAGTTTATTAAATATTTAGAGAAAATATGTGTTACATCATGAAAATGCAGTCCATGCTTGGAGAAGAAAAAGCATCTCATTGTTATTCAGAAGTTTAAACTAAGGCAAAAAAAATGTTCAATTTAGTTGCAGATTTTTATATGGCCAAAATAAAACATTCTGAACAGCTTGTAATATAAATACATACGATCTGTATAACAGTATATTAGACTACTTGCATAAAATGCATTTAAAAAAAAAAAATCAAATCAGTTGTAACACTATATATATCTTCCAAAAATACTGTGTGTCTTAGTAAGAATAAATTTTAGTGCTTTGTTTTATGATCAAAGTTCTGTAGTTTAAACTGTGGGGATGAAAATATATAATGCAATGCAATACAATAATGAATGAAAGATGAACAAATAAATATTCCTCAAAAGCCTGAGGTATATGGAAGTATAGATAATCAAGTAAACTGATAATCAAGTTGATTCAGTCATCATCTTGAAATACAATAACAATAAAAGTTATTTTATAAAACAAAGATCAGTAAAGATTTCACAGCAAAAAGAAAAGTGTATGACCTGAAGGTAGTAATTTTTTACAATTATGCTAAATGGCCTTGCTAAAAAAAAATATGAAAGATTAATCAGATGACAGAAGGCATGTGTGTGCAAAAGTTTTTTTTTTAAATTAAATGTATTATTGATTATGGTAATAATTTAGTTTCCTTAGAAATTTGTGCATCAAATATAACATATAGGCTTTATTTAATCAAGACGTTCTAATCTAATGGGATCATGAACTTCAGGAGCCAGTTTGAAATGATCTGCCAATGCAATCACACACATCAGAGGGTTAAATGCAAAAAAATAAATAAAATAATAATAATAATAATAATAATATATATATATATATATATATATATATGAGCCTGAAATATGAAATAAATCCACCCCATCCCAACTGCCTGCTCTTTTAAACAGTGATTTTTATCACAGCAATTCCAGATCTACAACATTTTCCAGTGTGACAAGCCGAGAAAAACCTTGGCACTCAATCCTTTGCTTTCTCATCCAAAACAAATTTCCTCTCAGGTACTTTGCAGGCTTGGTGAAAAGTGAAGAAGTTGGAGATATGTAGGGCTCCTCTGAGGATTGGGTGGTCCAGGAAGAGTCTGGTGGCCCGAGGGGGTGAGAGACATCTGAAGACATTAGCGCCTGTTGAGTGAACTTTGGCTTCCTCAAAGAGAAAATAGAAAGTCAAGATGAATTCAGATCTGATGCAGGAGTCCCTCTAGGGAGGACAAACTTCTAGGGCAGAGTCATATTTTCGTAATGACTAACATCAATGTCCTCATCAAAGGTGAGAAGCCGTGGTCTTGATTCTTTGGGTGCAAATACATTGTTGAGAATGAGGAAAAGTGGCAGGATGGGAAACTGAAGGTGATCAATAATGAAAGAAATATGAAGGGTAGGTGGGGACAAAGTCTGGATGCATTCAGTGCTTCTTGTTAAGAAACTTTTAAAGACCCCCTGTGGTGAAAATCAAGTTTTTAACATTGTTTGCATGTCTTTCTGCTGTTTTCAATATGCTTTAAGGCAAATTCAGAGAAAATATAACAACTGTGCAAATTCATCGATCAATACCACTGCCAAACATTTTCTCCTTATAAGGGACAGTTCACCCCAAAATGAAAATTCGTTATTAATTTGCTCACCCTCAAGCCATTCGAGGTGTAGGTGATTTTTTTTCTTCAGTGGAACAGTAAAGATTTTTAGCTAAAACCGTGGTCCTTGGTGATTCATAAAATGCAAGTCAGCGGCTGCCCACCTTTGAGAATAAAAAAAAAGCATATCAAGAAACACAAAATTAATACCCATGTCAGCGCTAATAGCCTCATGGTTAGTGCATCGACATATAGTGAAACTGCGCTCTCGGACACGGTGATCCAAGTTCGATTCACATCTCGAGGTCCTTTGCCGATCCCACTCCCCTCTCTCCTCCCAGTAACTTCCTGTCATCTTCTCTACTGTCCCATCTCAATTAAAAAAAGACAATTAAAATTAAAAAAATAATTAAAAATAAAGCAAAATGATCAGTCTGTGCAAGAACTGAAGATTATTTACAACATTATTACCTGTAATCCAGGGCCACAAGCAAACGTTCCAGAGTGATATCTGGTTAGTGAATGAATCATCCTTTTGAACAGATTGTTTTTAGTGAACTGGATGAACCAGTTCACCAAATCGAACAGAACCATCTCAAAGAGTTTGTGGCTCGAGCAGCACAGATCTGCAAGTTACTCAATCAAAGCTTTTCAGAGGTGCCTGACAGCCACTCTGACTCAAAATGAGCCAAATGGCACACGTGATCTGATGCTGGTTTTTGCCAGCTCATCCAGTGCTCCAGCCACTGAACTAAGCGAACACTTCTGACTCTGATATTCACAAGCATGAATCGAAAACTTGAATAAAGGGGCAAAATGAAAGTTTTTATGGTTTATGGTATGTGAAAAGGTGAACTGATGAAGAAGTGTTCATTCACTTTATATGCTTTAGCCATGTCAAACATTCATGTTTTAAAACATAATTGGGTGCTTTCATAATATAATTGCATATACTTTTTGTCATTGCTTAATTACATAAACAATCAAACAATAAACAATCAAACATAAACAACCAGTTAATTGAAATGAACTGTCTGAAAGAAACAGTTTGCTGAAAATAATGAGGGCCCTTTCATACACCCGGTGCAATGCGCGGCACAAGTGTTTTTGCTAGGTTCAGCCCAACCAGTTCTCATTTTCCCGTCCTGCGCCACATTGTTTAAATAGCAAATGCATTTGCGTCCATTTGTGCCAATGCGGCATGCTGGTCTAAAAAAGTGGTGTGTTTTGCCGCATTGTTGGTGCATTGCTACTTTGAGGAACTGAAATTAGACTGCGCCATAGACCAACTCAAACCTGGTATAAAGTCTAAAGACAATGGTGCAATATTTATTTATTTATTGTTATTTAAAGAGCATGAAAATCCGCCTCTGGCCGGGTCCACAACGTGCATTCACACTGTTAGGCATTTCTGTAATTTCCACAGTTATTTACTATACATCACCCAGTGTATTACTGCAAATTCCCTTTACAGTAAATAACTGTAATACCCTTTGCATCATGGGAATTTTCTGTGACGTCAGACCCCACATACCGAGACTTACTGTATTTTTTAAAATACTTTAAATGTATACTAAATTATTGTAAATTATGTATACTAAATTAATGTAAATTTTTTAAATGTATACTACTGTAACGGTCTCTTTGGTGCTATTATACTGAAGTCGTTTTATTTTCCTCATTTCTTACATTTCGATTGACACAATTTGCCCTACACCGTGTCTACAACGCCGCAACAGCTTGGGACTGACTACTGGATATGTTACATCGCTTGTAATGATTGGAAAATCTGTTTGTACTTCGTGTCAGAAACAGCACGACTGCTTGGAGTGCATCTGTACATCAGAAATACACCGGGGCATCACTTTACTGTCCGCATCCACTGTAGATAGTATATATAATGGGTTCTATATTGCTTTTTTATCGAGTCGTGCCTTACCACTCGCGTCCGAGGAAGACACGGATCCAGCGGGGCAGCGTCACGGGTTTTTCCCGGGGATGAACCCGCGAGAGTGGGAGAGCTCCAGAGAACATCTGCGCTGTTTGCTGATGCACCTTACGAAAGAATAAGGCCAGTAAGCAAAGTAAAAATATATGTACTTTTGTCTGTGTGTTTGTGTCAGATTTTTGCACACCAGTTTAACCCATAGTAACATTTACTCGTCAACATGGCGGTTACAGAACTTTACTATGGTAAACTGCGCTGTCCTTTCAAACGACTTTTGTCAGCTTATTAAATTAAGTTACCGAATTAAAGTTGTTTTTAACGAGCAACGCTTATCTTATATTAACATTAGGTTAACTAATGTGGAATTTAGTTCAGGTGTTAGTAGTTAATGTTGGCCAGTAGCCTGAGAAAATAAAATCGTATGTTAGCTAGGTTAACCTAGTTTTATGGCTAGCTGCCTTTCTAGTTTTAGAATTAGTTTGTTATAGTTTTTAATGGAATTTAAGATTTACTGAATTTTTTTGTATTTGTGTTTTAAAGGCAACTGCAATGAAGCATCAAGAAAGACATGAGCAGGCCAGCCACCCTGAGACTGATAATTCATGGTAAGAGAACAACTATGGTTTTGAGAGATTTGTGTATTCTGTATGGAGTTTGCCTTTTAAGAGTGTGCTATTTCTTCTACTTGTTTTTCAGAGAAGACATTTCTGTCAAAGTGAATGGTGAGCAAAGATGGTGGCCACGTTTTGGAGCAGCACCTGAGTTTTGCAGATGACTATGTATTCTTTGGCTGTTTGTCTTTTTCCCCCATTATGTTTCTGTTGCCTAAAGATTATTTGTGAGGATGAATCCAGAGGACACAACAAAATGCACTGCAAAATGTCCTAAGACAGGAGAAATGGTGAAGATGCACTTTTCCAGCATTGGAAGTCTGTATTTTTAAGTGTTATACATGCAATGTTTTAAATAAAGAATTTGATATTTTGTAATTATTGTGTCTGTTTTAATTGAATGCCAGTAGTACCTATGTAGAGTAAAAATAAAATTAATTCTATATAAAAAATATAAAATCTAATGAAATCTATATTAAAATGAATGAATTACAGTAGTATACTGATAAATCAAATACAGTTTGCTACTGTAAATCTTAATTACAGTAAAAACCCTTTGAAATGTCTAACAGCGCATTTTGCTTATTACACACAGGGATGCACAGCAGCACACAGAAATGCCAAGTATTAAAAATTAAAGGATTACAGTGTAAAATAATACTATTATGGATAGTCATTGGAAGTTCAGTCTGTGCGCCTTAAAATTCCGCAGTTTAAATAGTGAACCCGCCATGGCGTGAGGGCAACTCCTTCTTAAAGGGAATGGGAGATGAGACTCTGATTGGTTTATTGTACGTTATGCCCAAAAAACTCACCTATTACTCATTAAGAGAATGGGGACAACCCTTTTAGACCACGCGTCGTGCACGCCAACCGTTTTTCCAGTCTTTATACTAGCAAAAGTGGATTTGGACAAGCCCTGAGTGCACCTGCGCTGTGCACTTTAGACCGTGCGCTTATGTGGTGGAGGTAACGAATTACAACTACTCACGTTTCCTCAACTGAGTAGTTTTTTTCGGGTAGGCTACTTGTATTTTTTTGAGTATATTTTAAAGCTGTATTTTTACTTGTTCTTAAGTACAAATTAAGCAAAATAATCAACTTAAGGGCTTTTCACACTTGAAATTCTTAACCCTGGGTCATCCTAAACCCCGGATAAGCAGAATCCTGGGTTATCTGTAATCACATTTCACACTTCTCACACTATGCCTGGGATGAACTGTTAACCCTGGGTATTCATTAACAGACGTTTCACACGGTACATTCCTAAACCCCGGTTAACGTTTTTATTTGCATATTTGCGGTGTCACTGTCTCTGATTGGACGAACAGCAGGCAACCTGTTTATACGGCTTTTTCCGCGTCTTGCCAGTTATTAAAAACATCACCGCTTATGTCTTTAGATCAGCAAAGACTGAGGAACAGCTGATCAGGCAGGGATAGCCATTTTTAAATAAATTTAGTAGCAGAGCTACTGCAAGCGATTTAGTGCCGGAAATCCATTTATCCTTTACTGAAACTTCTGCTTCTTCATGAAGAGCGCAGGTCATGGTTGCTTAGCAACGGCAGACACCATGGGAGCGCAAGCTACAGCGCTTTGGAAAGAAGGAGAAAGCGGCGCGCTTAGCGTTTTAAATGCGTTTTTAGGCGCGAAATGTGAATCGCCTCATGACGCACAAAGGCGAGAAAACAAAGACACAAGTACAAAAGAAAGAAAACAAGGAGCAAAGTATGTGAATATTTCTTTGAATTTCTTTTAAGTGTGGAGAGACTAACGTTATTGTTTACTTGTACAGTAAGTTCACAAGCTTTCCATCTTTTGATATTATTCTTACCGGCTGCAGTATACATGACGCGCGTTTCCTGTTACTGACGTGACATGAGCCTCGCTGGTCAATTTCTTATTGGCTGTCTGTTGCCAAGCATCCAGCAGCAAATAGCAAACACCACTTCATTTCACACTGAACAAACTAAGCACCGCAATGAGGGGTTAACCCCACAAATGTGGTGCTAACCCTGCTCCGGAGCAGGGTTTCATAACCCCGGGTAAAATGCGGTGCTAACACCGCTTTCAAATTACAGGTGTGAAACGGGGTTAAAAGCGGTGTTTAGAACGACGATAACCCGGGGTTAAGCGCAGTGTGAAAAGCCCTTAAGAGCGCCGCTTTCTCCTTCTTTCCACAGCGCTGTAGCTCGCGCTCCCATGGCATCTGCCGTTGCTAAACAACCATGACCTGCGCTCTTCATGAAGACGCAGAAGTCTCAGCAAAGGATAAATGCTGTTTGTCCAATCAGAGACAGTGACACCGCAAAGTTTATGCCCGGCCCAGGCTTACTTAAACAAATGAACTGCCTGTCCTCTCTCCGATATTGCTTGTGCGACTGTGCGCAATCGCGATCTCTCCGTGCTTTTAAAGTAGAAATTATTTTCCTTTGCTCCTGGATTAAACTTTGTCGAAAGTTATCAACCATTCAGAATAGATCCACGTCTGACCGATGAAAATCCTACTGGAAATTTGTGAAATGCACCAGAATGTTTTTTAACAATCAAAGATGGATCTTTATTTACAAAGCAAGTTTATGCTAGAAATGTTTTGGAATGGGATATTTGTCTGATTTGTACATATACATATCCAAGTCTGTCTAACTGCATCACTATAGCCTATTATACAGACATTACAGGTCAAAACCATTTGTCTAAATAAATAGGCCTAAAATATATGGCTCTTAAATCACTGCTTATAAAAATTCAATGTTGTAATATTTCGAATACCTCAACTGAATTGAGGTCATTTGTTTTCTAATTACTGACTGTGTACTTGTTTTTTTGTAAATTCCGCTCCCTTTCAGTCAGTCACTCCGAGTCACGTCGGATGACCGACGAATTGGGATCTCGCCAGAGAGACCAATCCACTTCGAGTGTAAATAAACGAGCCAATGGACATTGGCATGCGATCATTGCATCCAGCTGCCGCTGATCACAGCGTGAGTATAAGAGGCAGCGGGCGCACCGCATTAATTCATCCTTTCGCTGAGGAGCCGAGCTCTCCTTTCCTGCGAGTGAGAAGAGCGAGCGAGTGCGGGCGTTACAGCGCAGCAGTGGTGGTCGTGGTCTCACGGGAGAAAGAGATCAATTCCCGTGAAGACAGTCACACTAGGAGTGTGTGGTGGCCAGCTCCCCTGCGTGCTTCAGCACTTAATAAAGAGCAAATTTCTCTAAAAGAGCAACACGGGTGATCGCATCTTTTTAAAGATGTCTTATCACCCGTGCGTTTCTGGGTGTGGTCGTTTCCTGGCGCCTCAGGACGGTCACGATCAGGACTGCCTCACGTGTCTGGGCATTCCGTACGCTGAGGAAGCTTCCGTGGATGGTTCATGTTCTTCTTGTGGGGACATGACCATCTCGGAGTTGCATAATAGACTCCGCTATGTTAAACATGGCGGAGTCCCATTGCCTCTGCCGTAATCCAGAGTTCGTTCCCGGGGCGGCACTGTATCCGGTGCAGTCAGAGGTGATCTGAGGGTGACAGTGAGGGCTTCCCCAAGAGGAGTTGCTCACCCCTCAAGCACTCCGCAGCCGGAGCTGCTGAAGGAGCGTGCTGGGCCCTCTGCTGGACAGAGTGCACCACGCATTTCCTTCGGTGCCCCCTCTGACGGCCAGATGTCGATCGCTGCATCGGAGGGTGAGTCGCTCTCTGGGGATGACGACTCAGCTGCGTTGCCCCCTTCGGGTGTGGTAGCGTTGTCCGAGCCAGACCCAGAGATGACGGCTATGCTTTCCCGGGCCGCAGAGAATGTCGGGCTCGTGTGGAATCCTCCACCGCGTCCCGATCCCTTGAGGCTGGACGAGTGGTTTCTTGGTGGGGGTCGCGCTGGTTCTCAGCGCCCCCCTCCGGTGCCATTCTTTCCGGTAGTGCATGAGGAGCTTACAAGATCGTGGAAGGCACCTTTTACTGCCCGAAACAAATCTTGTGGCTCCTCCGCTCTCACCACCCTCGATGGTGGGGCCGCTTTGAGGTATGTGGGCATTCCCTCAGTGGAGCGGTCTGTGGCCATGCAACTGTGTCCCATAGCCGGCTTTTTCCTCAGCCTGCTCGTCGCCGCGGGCGCCCCCCTTCGGCTGCCCCCACTCCCGTGCAGCCGCAGCAGCCTTCCACCAGGCAGCATCGTGGAGCCGGTCGCAGGCAGGACGCCCAGCCCATCCAGGCCCCCGCCAAACCGGGCGGCAAGCGCAAGTGCAAGAGGCCCTGAGCCAGGCGACCCAGAGATGGTGGAGACTGCTTGTCGGGAGATGGTGACCGCACCACTCCCTCCCCCGGAGGAGGGCCGGGTGGAGAATCTTTTGTTTCGTTTTGTTTTTGTTCCGCCGCTGGCCCAGCAGCCAGCGGTACCCAAAACATCAATAAAAGAGCAGTTTTCTCAGTCTTTGGGTCTCAAGAGGAGGAGAGTGGTGAACCGTGCATCACGGGATCACTTCCCTTCTCCTCTCTCGCCAGCAGGCAGCAGTGGGTTGCCCAAGAGCACCCCTCCTGCCCATTCGTGGAACCAGGTAAGGGCGGTAGCACTCGAGTCCCCGCTTCAAGTCGTCACACGCCAGGCTGTCACAAGCCTCAAGCCGGGTTCCTGTGTTTCCTCCCTCACGAGGAGGAATCAGGTGAGTGTTACACTGCACACCCAGACCCCGCCCCCCGCTATCACAGGCCAAGCCGTCACAGGCTCTGGGCCGGGTCCCTGTGTTCCACCTCGCTGCCTCACCATCAGACTCGGCTACGCGATTCAGTTCGCCCGGCGTCCGCCCAAGTTCGGGGGCATCCGGTTCACTTCAGTCAAGGCCGTCGATGCCCCTGTCTTGCGTGCGGAAATTGCAGTCCTGCTGGCGAAGGACGCGATAGAGCCGGTCCCTCCAGCCGATATGAGGTCGGGTTTTTACAGCCCTTACTTCATTGTCCCCAAGAAAAGCGGTGGGTTACGACCGAACTTGGATCTGCGAGTTTTGAACCGTGCACTTCACAAGATGCCGTTCAAGATGTTGACGCAGGAACGCATTTTTGGGTGCGTCCGTCCCCTAGATTGGTTTGCAGCAATCAACCTGAAGGACGCGTACTTTCATGTCTCGATTCTCCCGCAACACAGGCCGTTCCTGCGATTCGCGTTCGAGGGTCGGGCGTACAAGTACAAGGTCCTGCCTTTCGGGCTGTCCCTTTCGCCTCGCGTCTTCACCAAAGTCACAGAGGCGGCCCTTGTTCCCCTGAGAGAACGGGGTGTGTGCGTCCTCAACTACCTCGACGACTGGCTCATACTTGCACAGTCTCGAGAGCAGTTGTGCGCACACAGAGACCTGGTGCTCAGGCACCTCAGCCAGTTGCGTCTTTGGGTCAACTGGGAAAAGAGCAAACTCATGCCAAACGCAGAGGATCTCTTTTCTTGGCATGGTGTTGGATTCGGTCAACCAGACAGCACACCTCACCCAGGAACGTGCTCAGTCAGTGCTGAACTGCCTCAAGACTTTATCAGGCAGAACGGCTGTGGTATTCATGCCTCAGCCACCGGCTGGGGAGCCACGTACAACGGGCACGCAGTGTCAGGGGTGTGGACGGGTCCCCAACTGCGTTGGCATATCAATTGCCTCGAGTTGCTGGCAGTACGCCTTGCCTTGAGCCGCCTCAGAGGGCGCCTTCGGGGCAAGGACGTTCTGGTCCGTACGGACAACTCTGCGACTGTTGCATATATCAACCGGCAAGGCGGTTTACGCTCCCGTCGCATGTCGCAACTCGCCTGCCACCTCCTCCTCTGCAGTCAGAAGCATCTGAGGTCCCTTTGTGCCATCCACATCCCAGGAGTGTTCAATCAGGTAGCTGACGAGCTGTCTCGAGCGGCACTCCCTGGGGAGTGGAGACTCCATCCCCAGGCGGTCCAGCTGATTTGGAATCGGTTCGGAGTTGCTCAGGTAGACCTGTTTGCATCTCCAGAAACCACCCACTACCAGTGGTTCTACTCCCTGTCCGAGGCAACTCTCGGCATGGACGCACTGGCACACAGCTGGCCCCAGGGCCTGCGCAAATATGCGTTCCCCCCAGTGAGCCTGTTAGCACAGACACTGTGCAAGATCAGGGAGGACGAGGAGCAGGTCTTGTTAGTGGCTCCATATTGGCCCAAAAGGACCTGGTTCCCAGAACTCATGCTCCTCGCGACAGCCCCTCCCTGGCCGATTCCTCTGAGGAAGGATCTGCTTTCTCAGAGACGGGGCACCCTCTGGCACCCGGGTCCAGACTTGTGGAAACTCCATGTGTGGTCCCTGGATGGGACACGGAGGTTCTAGGTGATCTGCCCCAGGAGGTAGCTCTCACTATCGCTTCAGCACGAGCACCGTCCACAAGACGGGCCTATGCGCTGAAGTGGAACCTGTTCGTCGAATGGTGTTCCTCTCACCGTGAGGACCCCCGGAGATGTTCGATCAGAGCCGTGCTTTCCTTTTTGCAACAAGGGTTGGAGCGTAGGCTGTCCCCCTCCACCCTTATGTTGCTGCTATTTCCGCTCACCACGACCCCGTAGAGGGGAGGTCGGTGGGGAAGCACGATCTGGTTGTCAGGTTTCTTAGGGGGGCCAGGAGGTTAAACCCTCCTAGGCCTCCCTCCCTACCCTCTTGGGATTTGGCATTGGTGCTAAGAGCCCTACAAACTGCCCCCTTCGAGCCTTTGCAGTCAGTCGAGTTGAAGTTTCTCTCTATGAAAACCCTACTCCTGACTGCGTTGGCCTCGATCAAGAGGGTGGGGGACCAGCAGGCATTATCGGTTGACGAATCGTGCCTTGAGTTTGGGCCGGCTGACTCCAGTGCAACACTGAGGCCCCGGCCCGGCTATGTGCCCAAGGTTCCTACCACTCCCTTCAGGGACCAGGTAGTGAACCTGCAAGCGCTGCCCCTGGAGGAGGCAGACCCAGCCCTAGCTCTACTCTGTTCTGTGCGTGCACTGCGACAGTACGTGGATAGAACTCAGAGCTTCAGGACCTCAGAACAGCTCTTTGTCTGTTACGGAGGACAGCAGAAGGGGAAGGCTGTCTCCAAGCAGAGGATGGCCCACTGGATAGTGGATGCCATCACCTTGGCCTATGAAGCACAAGGAGTGCCCTGCCCGCTCAGGTTGCGTGCTCACTCCACTAGGGGTGTCGCATCGTCCTGGGCGCTGGCTCGTGGTGCCTCGCTAGCAGACATCTGTAGAGCTGCGGGTTGGGCGACTCCTAACACGTTTGCTAGGTTTTATAGCCTACATGTCGAACCAGTTTCCTCCTGTGTTCTCACCTCAAACGGGTAGTGGCACTGAGAGGCCCGGCTCAGAGTCGGCTTGCGGCGTTCTTTCGCCTAATTCTCCAGAGAGTTCCTTAACCAGGCAAACCCTGTCGAGTCCTCCAGCACTCTGGCGTCCGGACGTGGCGGAGCGTCCGGCGCCAGGCCTTTCAGCCAATGAATTCTTGAAATCTGATGTGAGGCTAGTGCCCATATGAGAGACCCTGCCGGGATCCCATATGTGTATTCCACGGTATGCTTATTAGAGCCGTGTTTCCCCTGGCAGACCACGTTCTGCCATCTCTAATGATGCAGCCTGTGCCATCTCAGAGACTTCCATGTGCAATAGGGCCCTATGGGGTTACTTCACATGTCTAAATGCCACTTAACCCCCTCTGGGAGGAGGTGACTCCGCAGTGTGCCTCTTCCAAACGGAAGTGCACACTTCCCAGTGTTATCCAAGTCCTACTGTCTGGGTTGCCCAAGGAACAACAGTAGTTGACCTTCTCTGTCTAGAGCCCGGTCCTATCATCTGCCTTATAGGAGGGATTAGGAGGCCTACACAGGGCACTGGAAGGGGCAGCTCCTGTGGCATTTTGGTAGGGATCCCAATTCGTCGGTCATCCGACGTGACTCGGAGTGACCGACTGAAAGGGAACGTCTCGGTTACGTATGTAACCCTCGTTCCCTGAAGAAGGGAACGGCAACATCACGTCCCGTCACCACAGTCGCTGTACCACCGCTGAGCGGCCAGGTCACCAGCTCGGCTCCTCAGCGAAAGCATGAATTAATGCGGTGCACCCACTGCCTCTTATACTCACGCAGTGATCAGCGTCAGCTGGATGCAATGATCGCATGCCACTGTCCATTGGCTCGTTTAGTTACACTCGAAGTGGATTGGTCTCTCTGGCGAGATCCAAATTCGTCGTCATCCGACGTGACTTCTTCAGGGAACGAGGGTTACATACGTAACCGAGACGTTCAGTTTGAAGTCAAATTTGAAATCAAGCTTACTTGTGTTGTAAGCTTTGCAACACAGTTACCCTATTATAAAGACACAAATACACAGAATGCGCAAATGTTTAAGATTGAGATTTTTGTAATGGTAATTGATCAATATTTATATGTATGTACATAAAGTCCTATATTGAAATCTGTTCATCATATAAAGCGAATGTGTATTTTTAGAAGACTTGGATTAAAGCAGTTTCAAAGCTTGAAATAATGATTGCCTTGAGAAAAAAAAAAAAAAAAGAGCTCAAGGCACTGCAAATAGAAAACAACACCTGCAAATTAAGAAAACAACTTCTTCAATTTTACAACACATGGACTGCAAATGCTCACAATGCAACCAAATAAAGAAAGGCACTGCAAATAAAAAAAAAACAAACAAAAAAAAACACCACCTGCAAATGAAGGAAACAACTTCATCAATTTGACAACACACGCGCTGCAAATGCTCACAACACAACCAAACAAAGAAACGTGCTGCAAATAAAATAGTTTTTTATTATTTTATTTTATTTATTTATTTTTTTTATTGCTGAAATCAATAATCTACATAACACTTGAACAGACAACAACAAAATAAAACAGTAAAAAATAAAATAAATAAATAAATAAATACACACAAAAATAAATAAATAAAATAAATAAAGGGAAAAATAATTAAAAAATAAAATAAAATAATAATAATAATAATAATAATAATAATAATAATAATAATAATAATAATAATAATAATAATAATAATAATAATAATAATAATAATAATAATAATAATAATAACAAATGCAATAAAGGGCCATTGTTTAACATAAGACTCCCTACACGAAAATTTGCAGAGCAAATTCTGACAGTCTTCATAGCTTTCTTGTTATTAGATACTGAAATCAAATTCATATAATTCTCCATGTCTCTTAAAAAGGCCACAAAGACAGGTTTACAATTTGAGAATTTGCATTTATGAATTCAAAATTTGCTTAAGAAAGTAATTAAATTTATAATAAAACAAATATTTTCTTTTGTGGGGTCTGAGTCAAAATACCCAAATATAATATTTATCATTTGTATAGAAAATTCTGGCAAAAGCTTCAACTTAACAAAAGCACCGATATCATACCAAAACTCCCGAGTGTATTGCCATGACCAAAATAAGTGGTCCACTGTTGCATCAGCATTTAAACAAAAAGAGCATGATAGCTCTACTTCAGTTCTAAACTTTTGTATAAATTTCTTGACAGGATACAACCTGTGGATCAGTTTAAAAGACACATCTTTCACCTTACTTGTGAGAGAGAATTTTTTTCTGTAGTAACCATACTTTTTTTCCAAATGAGATTATCAAATAAATTATTCCAAAAAAAAAAAAAAATACATGTGGAGCAGAAGTTAAGTTCTCAAGAAATAATGATCTTATTTTATAGTTCTTGTTTCTTGATGCAGAAAAGCAAATTTGACCAACAGGAGTGTCACAGGGATTAAGAAAGGATGCAGTAACTGTTGAAGAGTAGAAGCATACACAAACCAGAAGGAAAAGCTCCCATAACTACAGAGAATTATTTTGGAGTTACAGGTATTTGATATTTTGAAAGGAATTCTGAATACCTGAGCAAAATAACTTGATTGTTAAACAACTGCTACACCAAAACCAAACCATTACTAAACCAATTATCATAATACAGAGATTTGTTCTTAAATAAAATGTTCTTATTGTTCCAAATAAAACACCTCTGTGGCAAGAAATTATGTTTATAAATGAAAGCCCATGCTAGAAAAACCTGTCGATGAATGTTTCTATATATCATAATGCAAATAAAATTATTTATTTGGTTGTGTTGTGAGCATTTGCACCACCTGCTGTGAAACTGATGAAGATGTTTTCTTGATTTGCTGGTGCCTTTTCTATTTGCATGTGTTTTCTGAAGTTGCAGCGCGTTGAGCTCTCTCGGCCACCGTATATATGGCAGTATACAGTATGTGGTAGTTTTGCCAATGGTATTGAAAATGATTAATCGTCATGAAATGACTCTATACTTTTTTAGTATTGTCTGCCGTCATAATCTTTAATTGAAAACTGAAGATTTTGCTTCCGCTCTGCAATGGTGTCTCGCTCTGATGACATCAGTTTGATGGCTTTGGGAGAATCCACTTGTTAAGTATGACATAAGGACTGCTGTTTCCGGGTCCATGTATCTACTCATTTCACTTGAGAATACTATCTCAACAGCCATTCATGAGAACTATTTAATTAATATTACATATTTAAGCTAAGCATTTAAAAAAAAAAAAACTGCTGTGCACACTACAGTCTCCGTGCTCACAGTGTCTCAGACACTAATATTTTAGCTAAATCACTGTCTGGCCATCTGGGATTTCAGTATGGAAATAAATGTTAGGGTTCTAATTTTTCAGTATTACATGACATCGTGAGTGTATATTAGCACAGTTTGTTGTTTTTTTGGGTGCGTCTGGCAGAACGTTAGGACCCAGAAGCGGTGAAGTGTGATGTAACAAGCAGATATTCTTAACAACTCCTATCCAACCATGTCCAATATTCCATTTCATTCAGTAAGATAAAAGTAGGTTTTGTTCAAAGTAGCTATTATCCACATAGATCTTTGAAATGAATGAATATTTTTTTCATTAAATATCACTGGCTAAAAAGTAACTAGTAACTAGTACTCTGAGTAGTTTATTAGAGGAGTACTTTGTACTTTTACTTAAGTACTGTTTTGGCACCAGTACTTTTACTTGTAATTGAGTATTATTTTAGTAATGTAACAGTACTTGTACTTGAGTACAAATTTTCAGTACTCTTTCCACCACTGGCGCTTAGATCGTTAAAATAGGGCGCTCAGACTTTTTTCCTGAGGCTTTTTTCCGAGGGCGCCATTTTTCCTGAGGCTCTGGATTACACGTAATTTATTAAATAATGTTTAGTTTCTTGCACAGGCCGATTCTTTCACTTCATAAGACCTGAATATATAATCACGGGTATTATTTTGTGTTCCTTGATATAATGTAATCAAGCCAAAGGCTTGGATATCAGTTACTGTTACATGTCCAGTGTTGTAGAGAGCGATATATATATAAAATGCATTGCCATTCCGATACATGGACTTGTAGACAAAGTAGTATAATTCACTCTTTCTCTTCTGAATCAGTTTCTGGTTCAAATATATATGGCTGAATTAATCCAATATTGTCTATTTCCATTGTGTAGGATTTACTACTTCAGTTAACCGAGTGAAAGTGGAGCAGGTTCAAGCTGGTGCAATTGAGTGGAGCATATTCAGTAATATTCCAAATGAGATAATAGTGCAGAGCTATATTCAAGCCATTTTAAGTCATGACCTATTTTTACTGGGACAAACATTTCAGTGTATTGTTTTAATTATCAAAGATGAGTTTTAAGAAGATTCGTTGGCTTGCCAACACACCAGCAACCCAAACCAGCTATTCTGGTCTTTTCAGTGGGGAAGACATGGACAACAAATAGTTTTGCTTTCATGTGGCCATTCAGGGGCTTTCAGCTCCCTTTGGAAACATCGTCAGAGCTCAGCCCACAAAATGAATCTTGGCCCTCAAACATGTCTCGATTAATGGACATGGGGCTCATGTTCACAGTTTGTCTGCTTTGAGACCAATTATGCTGCTCCATGGGAGCACAGTGGCACTGACTTTTGGACAATGAGTTACTGTAGAGAGCCCAAAGCACTGTCACTGATGCATAATGAAATGTGTCATTCAAAATAAGTGCCATAATCACTAATTGTTGTTTCCAGGAGCGTGTTGCAAGCTTATCTTAATTAAACACAGTACTTGTCATTTAAAGTCCCTTAGGCAATGCATATGTCCTTAAAGTCAACCTTTAAAGTTTTTGTTGTTTGAGAGGTGTACGATTCCTATCACGACATTAAAGTAGACTATATTTTTAACTGCTTTTCAGTGTCGGTACTTGACCACTTGACCTCCAATTAGTGGCTCATTTGGCGGTCTGCCACGCTTTGATTGACACTCTAGCTAAAAGCGCTGCTAAACTCATTTGAGCATAAACTGAAACTCCAGCGATACTCGCTTTTCACCCACAACCGCCGTAATCCCACAAAGTCCCATTTTAGGAAGGTTTCTTTATTCCGCACATATGATCCCCTACCAAGGAGCAAATACTCTTTAAGGGCTATTGAGAAAACATGGCTCAAGTCGTGTTATTTCTTTTTCTCCCCCTCTGCTACTGTATATATTGGAGCTTCACTCTGTAATAGAATGGCTTTAATCCAAAACGTGTTTGGTAAACCAGTATGGAAAATCTTGTTCAGCAGATTAGCGAAGCAACATCCGAAGAGGCCTCATTGCAGCTTATGACTGGTGGGGAGCTTTGCTGTGTGTGTGTGTTTACTGCAAGACTTCACATTTCTGAATCACACTGAATAAGCTCAAACCTTCTGTGTTGTGGATTTAGTGCTTCTGTACTGTGTTTTAATAATTATTTCATTTGTATGCTATGTTATATAGCAGTGGTTCAGTAGCATATTTTACATTAGATATCAACTGATGACCCAATGCTGTAAAAAAAAAAAAAAAAATCATCATAAACATCATAACATAAATATCATAAAACAGTTTAATACCTTAATAAGTTACACCACTTTTGCCCACATTTATTTATTTATTGCCTCAATTTGCAGAGTATTATTATTATTATTTTTTTTCCTGTAACCATTTACAATGTCAGTAGTGATATGATGCCTATAGTTAAAAAAAAAAAAAAAATGTTTTAAAGATTTCAAAATCTTTAAAACAAGATTTTGAAATCTTAAAACATTTTATGGAGACAAAGTGTGCAATATATATATATATATATATATATATATATATATATATATATATATATATATACATATATATATGTATATATTGCTTTCATTAAGCAAGGTAACCTTAGGAGTGGTAAGAAAGTGCAATTACTCAGTCTTCGTGACACCTGCAACCCAACAGTGTTAGTATTTTTCTTTTTTTTTCATCAGTGGAACGAGCAATCAATCAATATAGCTGGCATTATACATGTGCAATTGAGCCATTTCATTCACTGTCAGACTAAAGGAGCACATTGTTTCCTTCAGCAGTCTTGACTTATTGCCCTGTACAGCTGGTGAAAATGTTGTTTCAGTCCCAGCATCTTGCTGTGATTATATGAGAAACATTTGCTGTATTTAAACACATTTTGTTTATTTAAACACTACATTTTTGCATTTGTGCTAGACTGTCCATGCTGTTTACCAGAAAAAAATGTAGCTTATGAGGATGGTCTACTACATTATCTTTCAAATGAAACTAAATTGAACAAATGAAAATAAATAGGCCTACTGGGGACAGTATCACCTAAAACACAACTTCTCCTAGTCTATTCAGCAGAGTTTGATTGCATAAATGATTCCCTTTCCTTTCACTTCCACAGGTCTATTTTCCACATCGTATTATTTGGCTCCAAATCATGGTACATATGCATCATCAACATGATTACCACCCTGAATACTAGTTACGACCTTTTACTGTGGTATCAGTAACAACACAAGAGAAGGCAGGGGAAAAGGAAATTACAAATCAACAAGGGTTCAACCTATTGTGAACTTTACCACACAAATTACACGCCAAGGTCCAAATTTAACTTTTTGTCAAACTTAATGGCCATGACTTTTTCTTACTGGTTATGAAATTTTATTTTGCCATATTTTTCTCAAAAATTTTGGGGGGACTGTATAGATGTTTTTCCATTATTTGCAATAATAGAGCCAGTTATTGCATCATAAGCTAGTATTTATCTCTCTGAGAAACTGCACCTGTCACATAAATGTGAAGACATCATGATTTGTTCCTAATATTTTCATTTTGGTGGCATAATGGGATGCATATTTCACATTTTGCTTGAGTTCTGGAAATAAAAACATCCTAGACATCCTAGATGAACTCAATTTTCCACTGAGCTTGAAGTGTTCAAAGACGTGCAAAATTGTGACAGATGTTTTCTTTAGTAGTCTTTGATTCTTTGACAGAATCAAAGGTTCTGTACAAATTAAGCTTGTCAGTGTTTGTAGCATCATGTTTATTGCAAAGCTCATAAAAGCACTTACAATTAATTCTATAAAATGTAAATATTTATTTGAGCTTGAAAGTTGTTTAAATTATGTTTAGTATTCATGTCGTTCCGTTCTCATGGCAAGAAAGTTGTAAAATTGGATATAACTTGCTATACACCCTGAAAACATTAAAATCATTATAATCGTTAACATTCATATTGTGCCTTCTTGTGGCTATAATACTGAAACAGTGTGTGTTTTTTTTTTTTTTTTGTGTTTACAGGTCGGCCCCATTTACCTCCACTGTAAGTACCTCACTGTTATATAGATGTTTGCTTTTTAAAGGAATAGTTCACACAAAAATATAAATTTGCTGAAAAGGATGTACAGTGGTGGCCAAAACTATTAGACTACTAGTACTTTTTTTTTACCAGCTAAAAATGGTTTTAAGTCAGTTATTACTATCTTTTGCTGTAGTGTGTACCTGTGGCAACATCTCCAATATGTGTCAAGAAACCTACCTGCAAAGCTACAGTACTTTTACAAGTTTTAGGCACTTGTGTAAAAATGCTGTAAAATGAGGATGCTGTAAAAAAAAAAAAAATCAATAATTTTCTTTATCAATTAACTTCTAAATCAACATTAACTAATTAAATCAACATTTGGTTTGACCATCCTTTGCGTTTAAAGCAGTTTTTGCCTTAGGTGCAGGTAGGTTTCTTGAAGCATCTTGGAGATGTTGCCACAGTTCTTCTGGATTTAGTCTCAGTTTGTTCTGTTTCTTCATGTCATTCCAGACAGACTGGATGAAGATGAGATCAGATCTCTGTGTGGAGCACTGGCTGTTGTCAAAATGAATGTTTAGAAATGTAAACTGATATTTCCTACTGACACACTACAGTAAAAGATAGAAATAACTGACTTAAAACCATTTTTAACTGGTGAAAATACTAGTGTTTTAAAAATGTTGCCCACCGCTGTAAATGTACAAAAATATGAGTTTATTGAAACAGATTTGGAGCAATTTAGCATTACATCACTTATTCACAAATTAATACTTTGCAGTGAATGAGTGCCATCAGAATGAGAATCTAAACAACTGAACAAAACATCACAATTGTCCACACCACTTCAGTCCATCAATTAACATCTTGAGAAGTAAAAATCTACATTGGGTCTCACTTTACATTAGGTGGCCTTAACTACTACACTGTAAAAAATTTCCACCTATTTCAACTTAAAAACTTAAGTTTTGTGGCTGCCTTAAATTTTTAAGTGTAAACAAATTACAAATACAAGTCATTTCAACTCACTTTTTAAAATCCTGACTGGCACTGAACTACTCTCTGTAAGTTGATTGGACTTTTCAGTATTAGTTGTTTCAACTAATCATGTCAAGTTAAAAAAAAGTAATCACTTTTGAACCTCAACAATGGTGACCATATAAAAAAACAATAAAAAAAAAAACAATCATGCAGCAATGCATGCTGGGATCCATGGTTGAGTTTTGTACTATGCTAGTACCCAGCATGCATTGCAGCATGAATTTTCTTGTTTTTCTTGTTTTATAATGGTCACCATTGTTGAGGTTCACAAGCTGATTCTTGATGTCTGTATGAGTCTAAGTGCTGCCATAGAGGAAAACTTTTTGTGGACAAACTGTTTGGGAAGTCATTTTTATTAAGTGACCAGTGGCTCTTAGAATCACTCTTACTATGATCAATACACTCATTTAACCAGAAATTAAACACACAATGAGATCAGTTCGCTAACAGATGATTGTCATTATAAACATATAACAACCAACTACTGATCATTTTCTCTGGGCTTTTGAGTTGCAACAAATATGTTTGAGGAACACATGGTTACAACAGCCAGAGAAAAAGAGGAGAAAAAAATAAACTAACACAGATATCAAGGGTCAAGAGCCCAACTAAAGTAGACACTGATCTCTAACATGGTTACTTCAAATGAAACAATATATCAACATCTAAACCTTAGTTAATTCTCAATAAGGTCTTCTGTAGATGTCTGACAGAAATAAAGTCAGTCTGGTTATTAATAAGTGGAGCTGGTGATGCTGTTTGTGGGGTTGTTTAATCAGATCTTGAGATTTAATGTATTTTATTTCAGTTGATTTCATCTAAGGCTATGGCTGAAGTCAGTTGTTGTTCTTGTGTTTCTTTTTCTGTCAGTGATTATGTTTGTTAACAGCATGTGTTCATCACTAATGCTCAATTATTACTCAATTAATCACTTAACTGCAATGTATATCTTATTTTAGTGAACTCAACTGAAATAAGTTCAGAGCACTCATAATTGTTAGTTTTAAAAACTTAAATGGTTTAAGGCAATAAGTTTACTCAAACAGTTTGAGTTAACCTAACTTGTCGGGTTTTACAGTGCACAAAAATAAGTCGAGCAAACTTTTAAGTTGGCTCAACTTTTCTTTTCTTTTTTTTTGCAGTGTACCAGTAAGTTAGAACTTAAAATGTTAAGTTCACTGAATTAAATTGGTCTTGAATTTCAATAACATTAAACTGACTTAAAAAATCAAGTTGAATCTAGCATAACTTACAAAAATAAGTTGAAATTGCTTAAATTATTTTTATGAGTTAAAGTAACTTTAAAACATAAGTTGTCATGACTTATTCATCATATCATTTTTTACAGTGTATGTACTTACATTTGAATTAATCATTTGGTACAATGCCCTTATTGTGTACATACATGTTTTTACATTGTACTTATATTTTTTAAAAATACCTAAAAGTAATTACATCTGTAATTAGTTTCAGTAATTACATTTATAATTACACTGTCGACCCATCCCTTACACCTTAACCCACCCTTAAACCTACCCAGACCACCAAACTGTCCCTAACCTTACCCGTATCCCACCTCAATAACAGCAATAGTGTTTTGCAAATACAGTATGATTACAATGAGTACATTGTACTTATTTTTTAGATGTAAGTACATTAGAGCTGCACAATATAATCACATGCAATATTTAATGCACATCTTGTCAGTAAAGCCGGTTCTGTAATCAGCGGAATTTACCATCACGTGCGTGATTTCACATAGAGCAGCATTTACTACACAGAGCCGTTGTTAACTGACAAGCTGCGCAAATCCACATTCATTATCAATGTGGATTTGCTCAGCTTGTAGGTGAACAACGGCTCTGTGTGGTAAATGCTGCTCTATGTGAAATGTTTCCAAAAACAGCAGCAAGTCCACCTCTGAATGTCTCAAGAAAAACAAAATTAAGGTCTTGTAGTGGCCAAATCAAAGTCTGGACTTAAATCCAATTGAAATGCTGTGGCGTGACCTTAAACAGTCCATTCATGCTCGAAAACCCTCCAATGTGGCTGAATTAAAACAATTCTGCAAAGAAGAGTGGGCCAAAATTCCTCCACAGCGATGAGAGACTCATTGCCAGTTATCGCAAACACTTGATTGCAGTTGTTGCTGCAAAGGGTGGCACAACCAGTTATTAGGTTTAGGGGGCAAGCACTTTTTCACACAGGGCCATGTGGGTTTGGATTTTGTTTTCCCTTCATAATAATAATAATAATAATAATAATAATAAAAACTTAATTTAAAAACTGCATGTTGTTTACTTGTGTTATCTTTCATTAATATTTAAATTAGTTTGATCTGAAACAAGTGTGACAAACATGCAAAAAAACAAAAAATAAAGAAGGGGGCCAACACATTTTCACACCACTGTATATATATTATATAAGTCATAGTTACAGTAGCTTAATGCAGTACACGTAACAAGTGTTTATTATTATTATTATTATTATATAATAACATATAGAACAGAATTATTTATTTATTTATTTTTTGTTAATTGTAGGCCTATAATAAATAAAAAGAAACAGAATACAAAAACATTAGAAAAGCTTGTGTTATTTTTTTTTATTTTTTTATTTTTTCATTTATTATTTTTTTAAGAGAACAAGCAGTAAATGAATAGAGTGCAAGTCTAAAAGGGACTTTTCTAATTATTATAATTTTTTTTAAGAATCAAATTAGAATAGAGAGTGGTAGAATTAGAGGGTCAAATGGAGATGTAAGAGATGTGTTTTTAGCCGATTCTTGAAGATGGCTAAGGACTCAGCTGCTTGGACAGGTCATTCCACCAGAAGGGAACATTTAATTTAAAAGTCTGTGAAAGTGATTTTGAGCCTCTTTGGGATGGCACAATACAATTCACTTGCAGCACGCAAGTTTCTAGAGGGCACATAAGTCTGAAGTAATGAAACATCGAAACAAGAAAACATCAATGCCTTGAATTTTATGCGAGCAGCTATTGGCAGCCAGTGCAAATTGATAAACAGGGTTGTGATGTTCATTCTTTTTGGCTCATTAAAAATTAAACTTGCTGCTACGCTCTGGATTAATTGTAAAGGTTTGATAGAACTATAATAAATATATAAATATTGTGTTTGTTACAAATGCTGCTGATAGAGCTGAAATAATACAGAAAATTTACTTTACTTCAGTTTAAATGGTGTATTACAGTATGTTGCTGTTCTTCAGTTTCTGACCAACTTATGTTCAAGCTCCCATGGGTGCAGAAAACAGCTTTCACTTCGGCCAAAAGAACTGAACTCTGACTTCCAATGGACTCGGGTCTGCCATGTGAAAAGGCCCTTATAGTTTTATGCACAGGTAGAGGTGATCTATAAGGAAAGGAGGTGATGCTATCATCAATCCACAGCCAGCATGGGGTTACGTGCTTGCCAGCATGCACACCGGGCAGTAATTCTCTCTGAGACATCTAGTGCCCTTCTGAAAAGTATTTCATTTTCTAAATCATATGTTGACTGCAGAGCGTAACCGTCTAGACCAGAATCTATTTTAATGGAAGCATTAGCTATCCGCATGGCTGAGAAACCCCTATTAGTAGCAAGAGTCCAGCACACTTCTTAAGTTGTGAGTAACAAGCAGAGGCAGGAGAGCTTTGGACAAAGTTTCCAACAACTTTTAATTGACCAACAAAACGCACTGACGCTCCTTCCCAAGATTTCTCACCCTACTGCAAAGACAAAGCTCTAAATCCCAGTAAGAGCGTGTGAAGAGTGAACGACTGGGCAAGAGAGAAAGACGAGATCATAACATCTAACCACATCCAAAAACAACCAATCAATTGGAGTAGATTCGTGTCTATGGGCTCAGGGTTATGATCATTCCTCATGTTCTTTTCAGGTTTATTAGAGTGGGGTTGTGCAAACGCCCTCCAGAATCCCAATGAATCCTGATAAGCACATCACAGCATTTGATTTACTTCCTCATAACAGTTTCTATAGCAACCATTAAATGCCTCCACACTAGGGAATATTAATATTACTTCATTCCATTGGAATCCTTCCCTTAGTTATCAAAAGCGCCTATGGTGCAAATTGCCTTTGTTTGCAGTGTCCATTAATGGGGGCTGTCGTTACTGTTTTTCTCGTAGTGATACTGATGCTTTTTTATGCTGAAATATAAAAAAAAAAGGGTCACGGGTCTGCATGCTTCCTTGTTTTGTTTCTGGCCAGTGAGGTTTTGGTTCCCTGATCTTTATTGATAAGTTAATTACCGCTTCAAAGATTAACAAATCTGCAGCACACGATAAGGTTCTGGATCTAATAACACTTGGCAGATTTGTAAAGCTAATTAACTTTCTGGGAGTTTTACTGTACTGTGGTGGATCTGTAGTGCAGTGATGGGATCAGATTGCAATGTAGAGTCCAAAAGTCAATTTATTATTATTAGTGTTGTTGTTGTTATTGTTTATTATTATTATTATTTTAGTTATTTTATTATTATTGCCAAACAATATAATTGTCTGGAATTTCTTGGTGAGCTCAAACACAAACACCTTTACATACAGGCGCATCTCAATGAATTAGAATAACGTGGAAAAGTTTAACTCAACTCAAATTGTGAAACTTGTGTATTAAATAAATTCAATGCACACAGACTGAAGTATTTTATGTATTTGGTTCTTTTAATTGTTAACTGTCAAAGAAACCTGGGCTTCCATACCACCTCCGCAGTGCCACAAACTGATCACCTCCATGCCACGCCAAATTGAGGCAGTAATTAAAGCAAAAGGAGCCCCTACCAAGCATTGAACACATATACAGTAAATTAACATACTTTCCAAAGGCCAAAAATTCACCAAAAATGTTTTTTTTTTTTTATTGGTCTTATGAAGTATTCTAATTTGTGGGTTTTTGTTAAATGTGAGCCAAAATCATCACAATTAAAAGAACCAAAGACTTAAACTACTTCAGTCTGTGTGCATTGAATTTATTTAATACACGAGTTTCACAATTTGAGTTGAATTATTTCATGACATTCTAATTTATTGAGCTGCACCTGTACTTCAAATCCTTTTTTAAAATTTATTTATTGATCTTAGGAAAATTCTAATATTTTGAGATACTGGATTTTTGACTTTCATGAGCTGTAAGATCTAATCATCAAAATTAAAACAAAAAAAAAACTTTTGAAATGATTTACTTTACATGAAATGAAAGTTTCACTTTTTTGTGATTTTGAGAAGTCTCTTATGCTTACATGGCTGAATATATTTGATAAAAAATAAATGTCACATGATCCCTCAGAAATCATTCTAATATGCTGTTCCCCTTCAGGAACTCGAGCTGCGATGGGAACACCTTCAGTGAGACCACACTCTGAATCACATGTGTAATCAGTCCAATTGATGGGCGAGACATCACGGGCGGGGTG
Organism: Acrossocheilus fasciatus; assembly: GCA_036784905.1. Lineage (NCBI taxonomy): Eukaryota > Metazoa > Chordata > Actinopteri > Cypriniformes > Cyprinidae > Acrossocheilus > Acrossocheilus fasciatus. Next base: position 5,009,853 of record CM071938.1, on the reverse strand, counting down.
ACGTAGCGACCAGGGCTTAAGCTTAAAAGGAGGTGCGGTGCAACCGGTGTCAGCTTTCTGTCATTCAGAGAAGCTCTATGTGTGTGTCAGTTACGATCTATGTTCTGTGAGTCTTATTTACTGTTGCCTGTCAAGTACAAGCATACCAGCAACATATAAAGGTCCAGTATGTCTAAAGCCAAGGCTAATGCCGAGTTCACACTGCACGATTTTCAAAGTCATCGGATCACTGTTGTTTTCACACTGCACGACTACCTGGGGTAGCATTCAGTCGCTGCTGTGTTCACATTGCACGATAGATCGGTGACAGGAGGTTACACATTACACGACTTTACATCAGGAAGAATCGCCGACAACACCGTCTGGTCCGCAAACTACAGCCAAATGCATGCGAGAAGTGATAAGGTGATAATGCATAAGTCCTCCCCGAACACACAATAATTAACAAAGATGACCTGTTAACAAATACTTCTGCTGGGAAATTTTTATATACACAAATCTAAGTAGCCTACTTGAAAGTGAAACCAACATGATGTGCATTTTATAATGAGTTTATTTCTTATAGCCTATAAAGGTGATGAAAAAGAAAAAAATGCAATAAACCTCTTGTCCTTTATAGAAAAATATTATTTACAGGAAAAACCCTAGCCCCTTCTTCATCTTCATGTAGCCTACCTGTTCTGTATATTCTAATGTAAAAATGTAGGCACATTGTTTGTAAATGGTTTGCTTTATAAAAAAAAAAAGAAAAAAAAAAGGCCTCTCCGAACTTCCCGCTGCCCTGTATCTTGCTCTCTCATTGGCTGTAGGTAATCGCTGATGTATTTTTCAGTCAGAACTCATTCACACAGCATTATTTTGAATCGCCCACAACTCCTGATATTTAGCATGCCAAATATTTCACGTGCGTTGGTGACGCATCGGCGATTCCCTCAGATCGTGTCTTTGATAAGTCACACTGTGTGATTGTCACTCGCGTAAACGAGCACCGATTTGCCTCCGATTTGAGGCATTTGTTGGCGATTTATCAACCTGTCGGCGAATGAAAAATTGGGCTAAAATCGTGCAGTGTGAACTTGGCATAAGACAAAGAATAAGGGCGAAAGCAGATCACGTGTGTTCCTCCCTGCCCATGCTACACACAGTTTGTGCGTGCTCTGCTTGGGAGCGAAGCACGCAGAGTCTATCGAGGGAGCCGACTGCCCACATTGTGAGCAGCTTCCCCTGCATACGCTTCGCTCCCAGATGGCTCTCTTTGAGGAGGGATCCTTCACCAGCGAGGTGTCGAGGTCGTGGACGAGACCTTTCTCGGCCCACTTATTCATTCCCGCCTCCGATTACTATGGCAATGTGGTGAGGTTGAGTGAGTGTGGTTACAGAGCGATGCCCCCGATAGAGCAGACGCTTGCGAGCTCTCTGCCCCCTGGCGCGGCATCGTCTCTGAAGGCTCCGGTCTTGCCCTCCAAGCCACTGCGGGTCAGGCTGGTGCATGTCTGCACACTATGGCAGTGTTATAGGCATACCAAGCCGACCTGCTTAAAGAGCTAGATGAAGGCGAAGAAGTCAGATCAGATGACATTTTTGAATTAAGGAGAACCACTGATCTATCTCTCCGCACCACCAAGGAAACCGCCCGTGCCATTGGGCAGTCCATGGCAGCTCTGGTGGTGGCGGAGAGGCATCTTTGGTTGACGCTGTCCGATATGAAAGAGAAGGACAGGGTCTTCCTCATGGACACCCCGCTTGCGCCTTCTGGTCTGTTTGGCGACGTCATCAATTCCGTTTCAGTGGTTTCTCCCTCGCCATTCTCTAGCTCTGGGGGCTGCCAGGTGGGAGCAGCCCCAGCCGTGTACCAGCTCCTCATATCGGGAGGTTCAAAAACAGAGTGTTGCCTCTCGCGCTCCCCCGCAACGGGACCGAGATTGGCGCCATTCTTGGTCAGGGTCTTCTAAGGCGAGGCCCAATCTGAGGGTTGTGTTTCAGTCTAGGAAGCCCTCGATGAAGCGGTCCTGACAACCGTGGCCCAGGACTGCTGAGGGCGGCTCCTACTGGGGAAGAGGGGGGATGCACCGCATTACACGGTGTCCATCTCTCCTCAGTGCCCTCAGGAGATCGATCTGCCAACCCTGCCACCAACGATGCTTCAGGGCGCAGTGGTCTCCAGTGAGTGCATATCTCAGTCTCTTCCCCCCTCTTTGCTGGCAGTACGCCTTGCCTTGAGCCGCCTCAGAGGGCGCTTTTGGTGCAAGGACGTTCTGGTCCGTACGGACAACACTGCGATCATTGTGTATATCAACCGGCAAGATGGTTTACACTCCCGTCACATGTCACAACTCACCCGCCACCTCCTCTGGAGTCAGAAGCATCTGAGGTCCCTTCTTGCCATCCACATCCCAGGAGTGTTCAATCAGGCGGCCGACGAGCTGTCTCGAGCAGAACTTCCTGGGGAGTGGAGACTCCATCCCCAGGCGGTCCAGCTGATTTGGAGTCAGTTCGGAGTTGCTCAGGTAGACCTGTTTGCATCTCCGCAAACCACCCACTGCCAGTGGTTCTACCAGTGGAAATATGCGTTCCCCCAGTGAGATAGAATTCAGAGCTTCAGGACCTCAGAACAGCTCTTTGTCTGTTATGGAGGACAGCAGAAGTGGAAGGCGGTCTCCAAGCAGAGGATGGCCCACTGGATAGTGGATGCCATCACCTTGGCCTACGAAGCACAAGGTGTGCCCTGCCTGCTCAGGTTGTGTGTTCACTCCACTAGGGGTGTCGCATTGTCATGGTGCCTCGCTAGCAGACATCTGTAGAGCTGCGTGTTGGGTGACTCCCAACACGTTCGCTAGGTTTTATAGCCTACGTGTCGAACCGGTTTCCTCCTGTGTTCTCACCTCAAACAGGTAGTGGCACTTAGAGGTCCAGCTCAGAGTCTGCTTGTGGCGTTCTTGCGCCTAATTCTCCAGAGAGTTCCTTAACCAGGCAAACCCTGTCGAGTCCCCAAGCACTCCGGCTTCCGGACGTGGTGGAGCGTCCGGCGCCAGGCCTCTCAGCCAATGAATTCTTGAAATCTGGTGTGAGGCTAGTGCCCATATGAAAGACCCTGCTGGGATGCCATATGTGTATTCCACGGTATGCTTATTAGAGCCGTGTTTCCCCTGGCAGACCATGTTCCGCCGTCTCTAATAATGCAGCCTAAGCCATCTCAGAGACTTCCATGTGCAGTAGGGCCCTATGGGGTTACTTCACATGTCTAAATGTCACTTAACTCCCTCTGGGAGGAGGTGACTCCGCAGTGTGCCTCATCCAGGCAGAAGGGCATGCTTCCTAGTGTTATCCAAGTCCTACTGTTTGGGTTGCTCAAGGAACAACAGTAGTTGACCTTCTCTGTGTAGAGCCCGGTCCTATCATCTGCTTTATAGGAAGGATCAGGAGGCCTACACAGGGCACTGGAAGAGGCAGCTCCTGTGGCGCTTTGGTAGGGATCTCAATTTCATTGGTCATCCAACGTGACTCGGAGTGACCGGCTGAAAGGGAACATTTCGGTTACGTATGTAACCCTCGTTCCCTGAAGGAGGGCACGGAGACGTCACGTCCCATCGCCATAGTCGCTGTACCACTGCTGAGCTGCCGGGTCACCGGCTCGGCTCCTCAGCAAAAGCATAAATTAATGCGGTGCACCTGCTGCCTCTTATACTCACGCTGTGATCAGTGGCAGCTGGATGCCATAATCGCATGCCAATGTCCATTGGCTCGTTTAGTTACACTCGAAGTGGATTGGTCTCTCTGGCGAGATCCCAATTTCGTCGGTCATTCGACGTGACGTATCCGTTACATACGTAACCTGGGATGATCTCCTGATCAAACATTTCTATCATCAGTGTTAAAAAACAGCATTTATTTGAAAAATAAATATTGTGTAACCATTACAAATATATTTGCTGTAGCTTTTGATCAATTTAATGCATCCTTCCTGAATAAAAGTATTAATTTATTTTACAAATAAATAAAAATAAAATAAATCTGGATCAGAAATCATACATTTCTAAAATTATGTGAAAATAATTTAACTATTAGTTACTATTATAATGATATACCTGTACATACAACTGTCTATTGTTATATACCTGTATATACAATTGTCAATTTGTATATTTTTATTCCTTATTTACTTGTTCTATTTTTTAATTCTTCTTTTTATTATCTGTGTTTTTTGTTCTGTCACTGTCATTCTGTTGCACTGCGGAAGCTTCTGTCACAAAAACAAATTCCTTGTATGTGTAAACATACCTGGCAATAAATGCTCATTCTGATTCTAAATGATCTCAAATAATGTATAGGAAACTTTGAATAATGTTTGATCAATTCTACATTTTGCACAATTATCATAAATTAAAATACTGTTCTGATCAACTCAAATTTTAGCGTAAAATTGACTGAAATTAAAAAAAATTAAATGAAATATTAATTTTAATTAATATAGACAGACAGACAGACAGACAGATAAACATGATCATATAATAAACTTAGTACGAAATTTCAAAAACCTCATGTTTGCTCCTAGTGTCAGGTTTTGGAAACCCACTATATGTAGTTTGATTATCGTTTCCTAGATCATGATATTTGCATGTTACTGCAAGATTGTATTACCATCATTGCATGATACTAAGCAACATGAAAGCATTTTGTAAATAGCCACACATTCTAGAATACTCTCTCTCACATTGCATATTTTCAAACGCTCGACATACTCGATGGAGTCCTGACACATCCTCCCCTGGCTATTTTACATTTTATTTGGGTATTAAGGCAGATGAAATATGCTAACTGGACTAAGACTCCCTCCCTATTGGGATGCGTCTCCACCCACTACTGTGTTTAATGGGCTCGCTCCCTGACACACTGTTAACCGCCCTGCATAATGTCACACCTGCGGGCATAACAGAAGCGCAGACTTACTCCATTATCGCTGGCAGGTGGAATACCATATCTGCAGGAATTTGTTAGAGCTGCGCGCTAATGCTTGACTTCACGGGCTGATGTGAACGGGATTGAAACACGTTTCAAGGTTAGCTTTAAAGAATAATGATGAGTCAAGTTTAGACTGAAAAATTTAAGAGGTATGGAGTGTGAGGAGATATTAAACGGCACATCGTGCACTTTTGTTCTTTATTACTTTTGAGACTAATATGCGTCAGAGCTGGTTGTATCACATAAAGTTGATATCAGTGTCAGAAGCGGTAAAATATTTAAAAAATGTTGGTTGGAGTATCAGTGGATTGAAATGCAGCATGTATGTAAGTGGCATTTATGCACTCAGTTTGATGAATCTGTTTCATTTATTGGATGAGTCGCTCAATACACTACATCACAACATATCGCAATCCATGTGATGCCCTTTAGTCTTTGGCTTCCTTTAGCAGCACAGTTTGTAGCCAAGTTAGCACTGAATGACAATGCCATGACCCCTGACTTTGTGCATAGGAGCCATAGTTGAACTATGGTATGTGTAGTAAGTACAGAACGTATGGATGGGTTTGTACATATGTGGATATAATATAATAATGAATTATATAGCTTTTTTTTTTTTTTTGTTAAATATTTTTTGGTAATTTTATATAATTTGTTATTTATATTGTTAAAAAAAACAAAAAAAAAAAACAAAAAAAAACAAAAAAAAAAAACAACTTGCTGTGTGTACTACATTCGACTGTCTGGGACATCTTCAGCACATATATTGTTGATTTTTTTTTAATTTTTTATTGCTTCTATTGTTGCCATTTTTAGGTCACTTTGGATAAAACATCTGCTAAATGATTACATGTAAATGGAAATATAACTGTATCTTGCTAGTATAGATTGAATTCATCAAGACTACAATTTTTAACGACTACAATAAAAACATTGTATTGTGTAGCACAATAGCACATATTATATTGTATTAATTAATACATGTTTAAATTGTCTGTAGCAACTGAGTTTAAGATGTAAAGTACCTGTTATGGGGCGAACGAGACGTGAGACGTGCAGATCCATTTTCAAGCTTTATTCCAAGATGTGATCACAAAAAGGCAAGAGTCAAACAATGGCAAAAAGGTATAACACAGGCAAGACAGAGTAATCCTAAGGCAAGCTTGGGTCTTCAATTTGCGAACAATATCCAGAGGGCGTGAGAAGGGGGGTAGTCCAATAACATAGGCAATAGTCCAAGCGAGGTGCAAACACAGTCCAAAACAGCAAGTCATAGGGTAAATCCAAGATACACAGGCAAGAATCAGGTAACAGGCAACACAAGGCAAGACTAGACTTAAACTAGAACTATGAACAAGAAACTAGGGTAGAAAACTGGCTCCACAAAGTAGCTATTGCTAGGAAAGAGATATACGCTAAACAATACTCAGCGATCTGAAAAAGGAAGTCCAAGGCTTATAAAGTGTGTCTGATTGGATTCAGCTGTGTATGTGTAATCAATGCATTCAGCTGTGTGTGTGTAATCAGTGCAATGGATGATGGGAACTGTAGTCCGGAGTGACATGTAACAGTCTGTGTGGCGTTAAGCCCAATTTGTACTTCTGCGTCAGACCTACGCCGTAGCCTACGCAGAGACGTACAGGCCTGCGCCGTAACCTACGCCGTACCTGACGTGCACCTCTCCAAAAATCTAACAGCGCGTCAATTCTACGCGGACCGCAAGCGCTGTGACTGGTCTGCTAGAACCCCTCCCTCCATATGAGTTTTGTGTGCGTTTATGAGCACTGTAATATAATTTAATGTTACACTATTTAAAATAAAACAAAGCAAAGAACAAGTGTCTTATTTATTATACTATAGCACTATATACATCAGTAGTTGTCCGCGACAAACAATGTTGATCTGCCATGGTACGCGTCCTTGTGGAGAACGAAAGAATGCCATCTTCTCCTGTTCCGTTGTTGTCCCCTTTTTGTAGTTTTAAATAACGATTTAACGCAATGATTTGATATTTAATTGCCGCTGTCACGGCTTCTCCGACGAGCCGCTTCTTCTTTGGCTTTGTCCATGATACTGCGGGTCACACCAGCAACATGCCCGTGGACACTGCGGACTAGCGGGCCTCATGTGTACTACACGTTGACGCGGACGTCAACGCAGAAGTATAAATTAAAACCGACGCACAGCTTACGGCGTAGAGGCTACGGCGTAGGTCCGACGCAGAAGTATAAATTGGGCTTTAGAGTCAATATGATGGAGAGGCGACCTCTTGTGGCAGTCGGACGGAAGGCCACAAACCAGATTTGTGACAGTACCACATTTTTAGAACATTATAAAGAAAACTGACATGGATGATTGAAGTAATTCATCAAAACAGATACATAAATATACATGAACAAAATTGTTTGATCCTAGAATTTTTCAAGAAAATCCCACATTATATTAGAAAAGGCATTATTTGGTCTTTATAACAGTTCTTACATAATTTGAGTTCATGTTAACTGAACTAACCAACTAAAAATACATAGATGTGCCCTCATTTGAGCTAAAGAGTAACCTTTATGATTTTGTCAGGTTTTATTTGTGATTTTGATATTTTACTTTAAAAAGTAAAAAGTAATTGCTTTAAAAAAAAAAAAAAACGTTTTAGAGACTTCACTCATACTTCATGTAGATTCGATGGCCCAGGGGATTCTCCAAAATGGCTGCCAAATGGACTGACTTGCTTACAAAAAGGACTTTGTACCCATAAGGCACTGCTCTCACTTTGCAGCTCTTACTAACTAGCTCTCAAGCTGAGCTACAAGAGAACATTAGGCTAATTTATGGAAATGGTTGGCTTGCTTTCCTTTTTACCCTAAATTCATCTATTTCAGTCCCTGTTAAAGATCCTTTTCTCACTTGACTGGTGTATATTTACATTTTGATGAATTACTTCAATCACCTTCATTATTTTCCACATAATGTTCCAAAATGCAGTACTTTTCACCTTGACCTCAATTGCTACAGACAGTTTTACATGAGGATCTATTAACTCACCTTTACTCCAATGATAATTTCACCTTTGCTCGTATTCCACAAGTCTTCATGCGTACAGATCAATCAAAATATCTCTGTGGCCTACACTAATTCTTTTCGGGTTGAATGGTATCGGTCATGGGACTCATGCCATGTGTAATAATATGCAGAGATGTTGAAGCTGTGTTCCACCAGTGATGAATAACTCCAATCTATGAAACTCATGAAATATTTAGTAGAATGACACTCACTGACCTCCGCTGGTGGAGTTAATTTCAAATGTAAAGTGGCCGCAGCAGCGTAATGGATGTGTCTCTCTGTAAGATTAGCCGTCTGCTGCTCTGGTCTCCTGCCAGCAGTTAAAAAACACCTAAATGGAAGGAATAGCCAACCATTCGTGCCCACAACATTTCATGAAGTGCACTAAACACCGACATCTGCTATTAAGTGTTTTGCTAGCTTAAATCTGTATACTGTATCACCTCAGAATCAATTCTAATATTAAAATATGATGATGTATTTTTAAATATATAAAAAAAAAAAAAACTGAAAAAAAAATGTATACATATTTTATAGGTATACTGTACATCTGTGGTGGTAATTATCTTGTATCTCACAAATTTTCACTTTGTATCTTGCAATTCTGACAGATGTAAACTCGTTTTTTCTTGCAATTCCAAGTTTACATTTGAATTTACCCTTTTTTTACACAACAGAATAAAAAAAAAACTAATAAAATAAAAAAGTAATTGTGACTTATTTCCCTTATAGTTTTCATTTTAGTTCTCACAATTGCGAGTTTATACCTATAAACTTGCAATTCTGGCAATTCTGGTAGTAGTGATAATAATAATAATAATAATAATAATAATAATAATAATAATAATAATAATAATAATAACAATAACAATAATAATAATAACAAAATAATAATAAATAAATACATAAAAAATGAATTATGAATCAAACAAAAAACATTTAATACAGTACAATAATATGGTATTGGATTCAAATTTTCAGAGCAATTGTGTTAACAAATGGTTAAGAGCACATTGGTTGAGGGGGGGAGGGTCATTTGTTGGCATTTCCTCTCACAAATCTGTTGCATAAGACTTTGTCTGTCTGTCAGAAGTTTACTTTTTTTGCAAAATGAAAAAGCCTCTCATTTCTTAGAATAGCTCTGCAGTCTTTTCCATTCACTGTCTCACTGACTTCATTATGTCTTTTTCTCTTTTCCTAGTATCATGATAGCCTACAAGCCTGCTGAACACTTCTCCAATTCAACGAAGAAAGGAAAATTAAGAAAGAGCACTAACAAAAGGAAGCATTGTGTCTGAGATTTCCCTCTGGCTTTCAACATCAGGCTGGATTCCATTATATGGAGTAAATCCTCCCCTTTCCCCATCGCAGACATACTGAACTGTCAGCCAATATCAAGATAAGATTTCTTGCTAAGATAGAGCCGATAATCAATTATCATTCGGGATGCTGAATCGTTCAGCAAGACTGTGCTGTTTTGCCATCGGATGAAAGCTCTCGGCTGAAGACCTCCTCAGTTTCAGATCATACTATCTAAATGAGAGCTATAACTCAAACGGACGGTCTGGGAACAAGCTTTGTATGAAGCTATATGGCTATTTTTGGTGTGTGTGTTTTGTATGCCAATAAAAAGCTCTCGAGAGGGCAGCTAGACAATTAATTAGCATCCAGGCTGCGCAACCTCTCTGAGTTTGTTCTTTCCTATTACAACTATAATTGTATTGGACAGATAACCGCTGATATAACCTAATAGCCTTTAGCAATAACAACTGGTAATGCAGTGAGGTAATCGACAATGCTTTGTGGAACAGCCAGGGGTCACGTGCTAATCCTAATTGCAAGAATCTGGCTCTTGGAGCGATTTACATGCGTTCAAATATTCATCGTGTTGAATTTATGCATAAGCATGCTAACAATTAACTGAGTGCTATGTGAGAGATGCTAGATTTGACAAAGCACACAGCTAGGGATCGTGCGGTTCAGCAATGGCTTGATTAAAAATGTCATCAAATGTGGCTGGAATTATTTTAATTAGCTTGGAGGGAATGTGCAAATGCTGAGATTCTTTCTTAAAATGTGAGGATGCAGAACAGAGAGATCGAGGTCAGCCCACTTTGGTAATTTATTATGGTACTTAGTGAGGATTTATTTATTTTTTTTTCATATAATGCCACTATATTTCACTTTAATAACTTTATAACAGGCCCTAAAGAGATTGCGTTAGAGTTTTAGAAACAGGTAGCTGCATGGAAAGTCTTTATATTGCTAGATTTTTGTAAATGTGAGAGAGCTTGTCTGTGCAAGATGCTACCCCTGCAAACATGTCCTTGCGGAGCCCATACTGACTTTTGTGGGCACACTGGGCTAGGGCCAGCCCACACCGAACCTAAACAGGCCCAGTACAGGCTTGCCCAGGTGAGGCCCACAGCTTTGGGCTCAAAACAGGCTCTGTCCACATTAAACCCATGATGGGGCTTCCTTATCACTAAGGGTGCTAGGGTGTTTTTAGGTTTCCTTAAGTAAAGCCATGCAAGTACTCCAGAGTGCAATCTGGGCAATCTGGACCCCCGATTCCACTGGTTTATAACACGGCAAATCTTATTGGTATAGACCCGAGCATGCGCATTCCTTTGTGTACGATTTTGTAATTGATTTGGCCATATTACAGAAATATCATGTGCTAACTCTAGAATCATAGGCCTATCTTAATTATTATCTGTTTAGTAACCATGGTAAATTTAGTCTGAAGAAGTCATTGTTTACAGATAAACTCTTGACGACAGCACCTCCGGGTTCTTCAGGCTGAATAGCGCTTCATTCGTATTTCCTTGAGGATCGGCAGGCCGCGGATCAGCACTAAGTTTGGATTTTATACGCAAATGATGATAATTTACTGTATTTTAGAAAACGTGTTTGTCCATCATTACAACATTAGCGGGTGATTTTACATTTTAAAGCACAACCGTTTTTTTGTTGTTCTTTAAAGAGATGAGTTATAGCCTGCGTTGCTCAATGCGTCACAAACTTGTAGGTTATAAAGTGCTAATAAAATGTTTTCATGGCAAGCTCAATGTTTCCTTGTTTATATCTTAATAATATATTTGAGCCTATATTGATTATCTTACCTTTTTAAAGGTTCCTATCTTACGGTAAATAAGAGTCTGTGACATCAGATATTAAAATCCAATTATTTATGTATCCTCGCCTTCATTGTGTGTGCGTGTTATAATGTAGACATTGTAGACATTAGCTATGTGATGACTGCATCCATTTCAGATGTATAATAACTGTTTTTTTCTCCCCAAATACTTAAATTACAGTAGCTGAAAAGTATTTAAGTGAAATAGATTTATTGTTGTAGATTCAATAGTGCGGGACCTGTGTAGGCCTAGTGAGGGCTTAGTGAGGGCTGCCCGTGCAAGGCCAGCGCTAAGTGACCAATGTTTTACCAATGAGCAAATGCCAATGCACTGGCAGCCTTCTGGGGGCCCTAGGCTAGCCCTAAGTGGGCCCGTAAAGGGCCAGTGGAGGCTTGTTTGCAGGGACGCTAATGTGAGTGTTTGCTACGGCATGTTGCAAAGGCGTTTTGAGGGGTTCTGCAGTTGCTAGACCTTTCTGGGTGTTTTTGTGCTTTGCAGTTGCTAGGGTGTTATAAGCACATTGCTATGTGGTTGCTAGTAAGGATGTGTGCTATGACTAATTTCACTGCCATTTGAATGTAAATTTGTAACCAATTAAACTGGTCTAAAAGTAAGAAAGCCTCATAAGACAGTCAAACACATTGTTTTTATATGCAATCCATTTGAAATACTTTAAAGTATGCATCAGCGTGTCAAATAATGCTAGATACCTTATAATCTGATTTTATATTATTTTCTATCAAACTTTTATAATTTATAACAGTGACAGCAACAAAAGCAGGATTGATAGAAAATACTTGTGGCACTTTTGGACACGCAGAAACACAGCGGTTACATTGGATTCGGTTGTTGCCTCGACAGTAATAGATGCAGTAGACTCTGTACTCATCCCAGCATTGTGTGACCTGCATGTGGACATACAAGCGACCAACAATTCTGTTAAAGAGCTAAGAGCGGAGCTCACACGGCGAAGCAGACATGTGACTGGGTCGATTTCATTCAAGCAGCTGAACGTGAGGATAGGAGGACAGTCACAGACTTAAGAAATCAGCTGGAGCAACTCACTGAGAAGATGATGGACACTGAGGATAGGAGCAGGAGAAATAATGTGCAACTGGTGGGGTTGCCGGAGGGGGCGGAAGTCTCCGATGCAGCTGGCTTCCTCAGAGCTAATCTTTCCAAGTGGATCCCTTCACTGAAAGGCCGTGACATCGAGATTGACCGGGCCCATCGCGTGTATGACGGAAGGAAACACTCTGATCAGCCACATACTCTCATCTTCCGTGTGCTGAGGTGGCATGACAGATCAGCGATCCTGAGGGGTGCTCGGCAGGCATATCCGGTGAGATGTGCACAGGACAATGTCACGCTGCTGTTTTTTTCCCGACTTTAGTCCAGCCACAACTACCAAGAGAAAGAGCTTCAATCCAGCCTTAAGGAAGATGACAGCACTTGGTCTCCATCCCTTTCTCATCTATTCGGCGGTAAGTAAACTACGGCACAAAGGTGAGCAGATGATTTTCAACTCTCCTCAGAAAGCGGAGGATTTAATCAGCTCACTGTCACATAAGAAGACCTATGCTACAGCTCTACAAAGCAATGGGAAAACAGCGGCCCCCATCTCCATCTCTTCAGCCCAGTGAGAAGAATGTAATGACCGGGATGGAGGCGATTGCAGCTGCCCAGGAGAGGATAATAACAAGGTTGACATGGACACTTTTTGAATCTCCCTTTTTTTCCCCCCTCTCTCTCTTCTCCTGGGATATTGTCTCTTTACTAAGACTGACAACTTTTTTTTTTTTTTTTTTGGGAGGGGTCTCATGGGAGAGTAGGTTTAATTGCAATATTTTTTGACTATGTGGGCCTTTTGGGGACATGTCTTGCACTGAAGTGGACCGGTCACGTATCATCACCATTTTTTTGTTGCTCAATCAGACCTACGTTCTCGGTAATGTGCGGTCTGAGTTGTTTCTTGTTTATAGTTGTTTGTTGTTCCTGTTTCTGTGTTGCTTTTATTTTTTACAACAGGCATTCATACTTTTATTTATTTTACCTTATTTCTAAAAGGATTTTTCATCTAGGTGGTTAGGTATCTAGAATGCACACCAGCGTTTACATGTTACTTACAGAATGGGAGAGCTTTTGCTTTTCTTCATTTACTGAATACAATTTTGGGATTATGAATATTCAATGCATACTCTAAATATTTTATCATTGAAAGTGAATGGCCTAAATTCTGCTGTAAAACACACTCGTATATTAGAATATTTACACTACAAATCGATTTCCTGTGCCCTGATACAAGATACTGATACTGATTTAAAACAATCTGACGTGGTACATTTCCAGAATAAATATTATAAATTGGCAGCCTTCTCCTGCACTCTTAATAAAACTAAGGGGGTGCTTATCCTTGTTAACAGGAAGTTACATTTAACAATTGAACATACCGGAAGTGATGAGGAGGTTGGATTTGTTTTTATACGTTGCAAAATACATAATAATAGGTTAGCATTGGTCTCCATTTACGGTCCGAATGAGACAGACAGTGCATTCTTTACAAATATTTCCAAAACATTACTTGAGCAGACTGATTGCCCATTAGTGGTGGGTGGTGATTTTAATGCCTGTAGTAAATCCTTCTTTGGATAAATCTCAATCTGATACAACAGTCAATCCATCTTCTAAATTACTGAATACATTTATCACTGAGCTCATCTTAATCGATCTTTGGAGAATTCAGAATAATAAATCTAAGTACTTCACTTTTTTTTCTAATAGACATAAGACTTTCTCTAGGATAGACTACATATTTCTCAGCCCATCTTTAATTTCGTCTAATTCCTCCATTTCTATATTACCAATTTTGTTATCTGATCATTCTGCTGTGTTGTGCAATATTTCTCTTTCCGATATTAAAGCCAAATCACCTAGATGGCGCTTTAACATGTCATTATTAGGTAATCAGACTTTCATTGCTTCTCTAAAAGACTATATAAAGGAATTTCTTGAAATTAATATGCCCTCTGATGTAGATCCTCAAATACTGTGGGAAATGACCAAGTGTGCTATTCGAGGATTCTGTATATCTTTCTCTTCTACTCTTGCCAAAGCGAAAACTCACCAGTTTACACAATTGAAAAATAAAATCGGTCCCACTTTATATTAGGTGGCCTTAACTACTATGCACTTACATTTGAATTAATCATTTGGTACAATGCACTTATTGTGAACATACATGTTTTTACATTGTACTTACATTTTTAAAAACACTTATATGTAATTACATCTGTAATTAATTTCTGTAATTACATTTATAATTACACTGTTGACCCATCCCTTACACCTTAACCCACTCTTACACCTACCCATACCACCAAACCTGTCCCTAACCTTACCCGTATCCCACCTCAATAGCAGCAAAAGTGTTTTGCAATACAATATGAACGCAATAAGTACATTGTACTTATTTCTTTATGTAAGTACATAGTAGTTAAGGGCACCTAATATAAAGTGTGACCATAAAATCCAATCATTATAAAACCTACAAAAACAACATTTTACTGAGCAACAGGCTACACAGCTGTCCTCTTTAAATGAAGAATATGATTTACTTTCACACTCAATGGTGGAATTTATCTTACATAGGACTAGACAAAAATATTATTTCGAAACAGAGAGACCTAGCCACCTATTGGCCCTTAGGCTGAAAAAAATGTGAGTCTAAGACATATATTAGCACAATAAAATCATCGGATGGTCAAGTCACCACAAACCCTGTCGATTAACAACATATTTAAAGGTTTTTACACATTTGTATAAAGCCGAAACATATTTTGATGAACCAATTTGTAAGCAGTATTTAGATAAATTGGAATAGTCTCGGATTTCAGAGGTGGATAAATAATCTTTGGAGGTCCCATTAAGTTTGGAGGAGCTCCACATTTCTCTAAAAAGCCTTCAAAAGGGCAAATCGCTGGGTCTAGATGGTCTGCCCCCTGAATTATATTTAAAAATTTGGGATTTGGTAGGGACACTTATGCTTAATTTATTTAATTTTGCAATTGAACATGGTGTATTTCATAGAGATCAAAAAACATTATTGATATCATTACTTTTTAAAAACGGGAAAGATCCATTAGATTGCTACAGCTACAGACCGATATCACTTATCCCATGTGATCTAAAAGTCTATGCTAAAGTTGTTGCTTGTCGTATCGAGAAGGTAATTCATAGTTTGTTCAAGGAGGACCAAACCGCTTTTATCAAGGGGTGCAATGCTTCTGACAATATGCGTCGACTCTTTCATATTCTTGACTTTGCAGACTCTCATCCAAGTCCTTGTGCGGTTTTCACTTAATGCAGAAAAGGCCTTTCACAGGCTAGAGTGGAATTACATGTGGGCAGTTCTGCAATGTTTCAGCTTCGTTGAACATTTAATTTCTATGATTAAGACATTATACCACTCACCTGCAGCATCAGTCTTGACTGGTAATATTATTCCCCCCCCCCCCCCCCCCCCGTTCCCTTTACAGCAGGGATGCTTTTCCGCCTTATTGTTTTGTTTATCTCTTGAACCCTTAGCACAAGCCATCAGGAAATCTGAAGTATCGATTAAGATTCATGATCATAATCATAGTGTTTCATTGTACGCTGATTATATTATTCTATATTTAGACCACTTTGATGTTTCAGTCTCTAGTATAATTCATTTTAGTAGCTTATCAGGATACAAAATAAATTGGAGCAAATCTGCTTTAATGCCAATTAACAATGTTAAAGTTAATTCTTCTATTCCCTCATTTATCCCTATAGGTTGTTTGCACATGACGTCACTGATGTCATGCTGACTGTCTCATGCTGATTGCGCGAGCGGTGGCGGTCCAATCTATTTATATCTTTATTTATTTATATCTTTTAATATACTATTATACCTTATATTATATTAACCATTTGCACACACGAGCATTATCCGACTCGCTCTTCCCGACCGCAGACGCAGGTTTACAAGCCACTTTTCCTGCGTTTTTCTTCTCTTCCCCTCTTATGAACAACAAATTGTCGTACACAGTAAAAGCTCCTTGTGGTTTCTCGGTTTGGCCGATTTGAGCATCCTTAAACAACGCAAAACACAGGAATTTTGAGTTTCTGCTATTGATTCCTATGGAGAAAAATCACTACCTGCCCTCCAGCTGCATTTCACGCTTCATCACAATCACGTGATTGCAAACAACCTATTAAGGAATATTTCACCCATTTGGACATTACCATACATAAAAACATCCATGAGATTGCAAGAGACCATTTTAATAGTATTCTAGTTAAGGTAAAAAATGACAATCTGGAAAACGGTTAAACGTCTGAAAGGAGGACCCTTCAAATTTTGTAATAGTACACCTTTATGGCACAATTTTAATTTTGTATGCGGAAATCGTCCATTTGTCCAACCCTCTTGGTCTTCTTTAGGCGTAAACACTTGTGGTGATATATATGATAACCAGGGCCTCTGTTCATTTCAGACATTAAGACCCAAATTTTGTTTACTAGCATCCGCATGTTTTGTCTTTCTTCAGTTACATTCTGCTCTCAAAGCATATGGACTTCCTTGGGCATCTCCCGTTTCCTCTCATCTTATGCGGGATTGGATTGCACCATCTTCTGGTCATATGTTTCCTTAATATATAATATAATGCAATTATTGGTTGCATTACAAAACCTCTTTCTATTCAATCTATTTGGAATCAGGAATGATCTGACCTTAATTTATCTGTCAACTGGAAGAAAGTGTGGTCTAACCTCAGTTTAACATCTAAAAACTTGGCTCATCATCTTATTCAATTCAAAGTCATTCACAGAGCAAACATAACTCCTTACAAAAGATTAAAAATGAAACTACAACCAAATTTTAACTGCCATATGTAATACTGCATCATCAGTTACTTTTCTTCATATGTTTTGGGAGTACCCTATCGTCATTAATCTATGGACACATGTAAACCTGGTTTTATCCTCTTTACTACAAATTGATTGCTTTGCTAACCCAAGTTTATGTCTTCTTAATGATGATTCTGCTCTCTGTATGAGCTTAATACAAAAGAGAATGTTGTTTGCTGGTTTTAGGGCTGCGAAGAAGACAATAATACAGAACTGGTTTACACCGCACGTGTGAAAAAAACATACTGGATCCATAGCCTCCTAAAAAAGTGACTTGTGAATGTACAACAGCGCAAATTAATGGAGCCAATCCCTCTACTATTGATGCTTGGCAGTGTTTTTCCTTTAAAAAAAAGTTTTCTGAAGAAAGTGAGTTGCCTTTCATTTGTAGCGTCAGAACGAGTCAGACAAAACTAAGATTCGGTCAAAACATCGAAACATGAGGAGCTGAAATTCCAGGAGAACAGGACAACGTCGTAAAGATTCCTATCTCCGACTTCTGGAGCAAGCCTAACCAACAAGCCTCTTTCACAGAACAGCTCGCAACATTAAGACAAAAGAACACTTATTGATAAGTGTTCTACGCAGGAAGGAGATCGTCAAATTTGGGGTAAATAGTCAAGATTAATAATCAAAGAGATGGCCACCACATGGCGTTCCACAAGAGAAATCACAAGCTTCTTTAGATTGACTTCTCCCCCACACATAGAAGACAAAGAACCAGACTGAAATTCCTCTGGCCAAAGAACATTTCTTTTTGGTCTCCACAGAACTAAACAGAGACTTTCTTTTTCATATGCACATAAAACCATCCTAAAGGACATCGCTAGGCATAACACTATATTATGTATGTAACCACATATTAGACTATCATGTTTTAAGCACATATTATGTATGTCTTTATAATAACTATTGAATGACTTTAAGGTTAGTCGTGTTTGGTATGTATGAGTTTGACATTTCTAGCTTGAAACGTTTCTTTCAATTAATTCTGTGTCAAATGTATCATATTCTGGTTATAGAAATCATGTCCAAAAGTATACTTTGCAAGAGTGTGTAAAATTCAGTCCATGTGACTGATAACATGCTGATTTATGATGGAAGGAACAACCCTAGCTAAGATAATAGCCTATCTAATTGGTCAAGACACCAAATGGGATGTGTCCCAAAAGCCGAGTTTAAGAACTCAGGACACCATCAACTCTTCTCTCTTTTCGTCTCTCGTCCCTTCTTCTCGCCACCGCGTTTTGACGCTGCTTTTAGTGCTCTTTGAGCGTGCTCTGGCCTACAGGCCAGTTGCTACTTAATACCACGATGAGAAGAAAAACCATCTAGTCTCGTTACTCATTTTATTCTTTTACTTTAGTTTCTTTTCTTTCCGTTGAGTCTCGTGTTCAAAAGTTACGTTTGCCGCAAATTCCAGCTCCGACTGCACCCGCTTCAAACTTCAACCAGCAACAGACTCCAAGACCATCCTCAGCCAACGCCCAACCATTGGCTTCCCAAGAAGATTACTTCAAAGACTACTGAACTTCCAGCCAATCACCAACTCGGGAAAACCCCTTTCCTGCAACGACGACGACAGAAAGGAATCCCTGTAACACAAAGGCAACACAAGCAAGTACCTCCAGGTCTAACTGAAGTGGTGCATTTAATATAAATTTTAGCCTCATTGAGAAACTCAACGCGAGGGTTAATTAAGTGATTGTTGGTTGTTCAGGTCTATGCAATAGCACATATTGCTGTAAACTTGGGATTTCACATTCTCATTCTCTAAACTCATCCTTTCTCTCTTTCTGCAACGTGTGAATGTGTGAATGCGTGTGTTCATGTTAGATTAGTTTATGTCTTAGGTTTATATAAATAAAGTCTTATTTATATTTAAAAGAGAAGTATTTTGTGTTTTGTGCTTACAAGTTAATGTCTTAATCTGCTGATCTTGTTACTGTGCTTATTAATAGTGTTTTCACTATATTTTGGATTTCAATATCCAGTGCAGAATTAATGTTATACGGCTCGTTCAGTGAATCGCTGCCGACTCAGTGATCAGCCGCAAAACAGTGATTCTGTTCAAATTCCCTGTAAAATCATAAATGATTCCCTTTGAGCTAAATTAAATTATATTTATGTATCAAACCCTACACATTCATAATATTTCTCCCTTTAAATACTCTCCCACACCTTGCTCATCTTCCAAGCTGACATTTCTTTGAGCCCTCAACGAGTGACATGAAGAAAACGCATGCATGCAAGGTAAAATTAAATGATTTTGTTTTCTGCCCCAGATATTCACTTTTCAAGATAATGTATTATTTTTAAAACATAACATTAAAATGACTATATTTTTCCTAGTCAAAAAGTATTTCCAGTGTCGACTAGCAGCTGCAATTCAGCTATGTGTTCTGGTGCTTTTTAGCATGTCACTATGTTTGTCTCAAACATTTTCATTAACATTTTTTTATTTTATTTATTTAAATTAATATTAATATTAATTAGATCTTTTAAAGATACTTTTATTTTTATTTTTTTATAAAATACCAACTTCTATTAGGGTTGTGAAAAAATTTGGAGAAAATATCTAATTGCGATTTTTTTATTTATTTATTTATTTTTTGACAGATTTGATTTGCGATTTTAAATTTGCAAAGTCAAGCTTCAGCTCAATATTGTCAATAATATGCAGCACAGTAAGAGTATCGTTATCGCCAAATCGCGGCCAAAATCGCACAGTGTGAGCCGGGCTTTAAGCCGGGCTCACACTGTGCGATTTTGGCCATGATTTGGTCGTCTGAGACAAATTTGGAAAATCCTAAAAGATTCCTATAATCCTAGGGTAAAATCTGTAATCTTTTATCGCTGGTTTGACATGTTCACTGACAGCAGATTAATGGCTGTTGCGATCAAATTTCACCTCCGATGAAATTCTGGCAATGTCAGAAGATTTGGCGCACAGTCCTGCAGTGTGACTACCCCTACGATGAATGGCAAACTGTCTCCGTTTTTCAAGACAAGCATGAGCAGAATTAATGCTAGAGAATTATTCTATCAGCCATAAACTCCGGCACTGCCGTCCTCCGCTCACGGAATTCATCTGATATGTTGCCTTTTCTATATAAACATTGGTTGCACTGCTGTTTTCATGTGGGTGTGTAGAGCTGCATACACTATTCTTCTTAAATACGCCGGTATTGCCGCTGTTCATATAGGCTACTTTTTGTGATAGCCAAAATCTCAGTCCTGCGTGCATTGCAGTTCGCAGTCACTGGACGGGTATGGGTTGATAACGAAACTCCAGGCAAGTTTTCTTTCGCGCACCCGTTTTTAACTCGTCTTGACTGTCGTACAGTCTATCGGAATATGTTCAGAAAAAAAAAAAGGTCTGTATAATTGATATGCAGTACTGCAGCATTGCACTGTAACTCAGACGTTGGATTTCCTGTCACGAAAAAAAAAAAAAAAAAGATAAAGATGCAATAATTTTATCAACTGTATAAGTACTGGAATTGATCCTCAAATTCACACATATTAGAGAGGATTCTGTAATGAGAACTAATGAAATGAAGATGCAGGATCCATCTCTATGTTCTACCAGTGTGTGAAGTTTTGGGTTTCATTCAGTTTAGGCATAAACACCTTGATTTTCCTGAGTTTTCTGAGGTGCGCTGACACCCGTACAGCTGCGTTCCCTGCGGTCCAAATGAGAGGATTACCTCACGATCGCAATAATCCTCCCACTACAATGGGACACCTGCCCGGCGTTACCAAAACACATCCTGCCAGACGCTACCTTGAACATTCAGCCTTTTGAAGTGCTGTCATAATCTTTTCCAAGTCAGCTAGCATGAGAGAACTTGTTTGAGTGTCAACTTTTGCAGTGACTGATTGTCTATAAATAATGTATTATGTATGATGGTATTGGCGAGTTAAAGGCTGTTACTCTTCGTCGGACGCTGTGGTGTTGTTGTTAGCATTGTTAGCGTGCTCAGTCACATGGTGAAAGGATCAGCTTTATCTCGAAACATTTGTTCGAATGTCTTTGCCAGGCAAATTTGAGGTTGCCAGAGCTTGACAGACTACTGGCCGGAGCCCGGGAATTAGAGTGCAAGTCTGATAGCTCTGGTCCAGCGGTTGCGGGGCTGTGCAGAGACTGCCAGAAAAGAGCAGTCACATTATTGTCAAACCCCAAGTAGAAGATAGGATAAACTCTTGTTTGCACATTGTTGTTCATGTATGACAATAGTATGTGATTTGGGATTTCATTGTAAGAAGATGAAGAAAATGAAACCATCGGCGCTGAGAAATGAAGTGACCATAAAAGTCTCCTGTTGCCTGATTAGAACACTGCAAGGCACAAAAGTGTGAAGCAAATATCTTAGTCACTTTTTTGACATGCAGTGCTTGCATATATATGGCAGTTTTATTCGCGTCATTCAAAATATGGGTAACACTCCTCTTTACTAATATGGCAAAATGTCTTAGAGTTGTATCCATTTTGTGAGCTTGTACAGAACTCTTCCTGCATAGTCTTTATAGAGGTGCATCCTGGGATGATTTTTCTTATTAAAAAATATCACTAATTTTCTCTAAATTAATAATAATAATTAATAATTTAGCACATTTGGCATGAGAAAATCGTTACAGTCATATTTTAATGTAAAAATATTATTGCAAAGTATTCCTTTGTAATTCAGTTTCATCAAAATATGTCTCTGTGTGCAGTTGAGTCAAACTAACCTGTGTCAGTTCGGGTAACTAGTCCATCTGAAAGGCAAGATGAAAACTTCAAAGTACAGCTTCCGTTTTTCCCCATGCTGACTCATCCCGTCTCTTACAGGGCCTGTTATCCATGCACCATATGACACGCAGACTGCTCTGCAATTCATGAGGATGAGGATTTGATTTCACTTTTTGGCTTAGCCTGTACATGTGCTTGACGCATCTTTTCTTTAAATCACATTTAATTTTTTTAACTTTACAAATAAACATCTTTATCTTTAATGACATTTGGTCTGTGGAACACAATAATGATGTTGTTGATGGTTGCCAGGGTGTTGCTAAAGTTTTTTGTGAATTGCCAACACAACCTCACGACAATTCATTTTTAGGTTTTGATGAACCGGTGATTGATTCATAGTGTTAGGGTGTAACTAGCTACATGCAACACTGTTATGTAATTTAATTGCAAAATAAAGGTAACTGTAAATGCAACTGTAAAAAAAAAAAAAAAAAAAAAAAAAATATTTTAGTTACTGAGAAAAATGTTGAATTCATTGACAGTTACTTATGAAAATGTTAACAATTACAAAGGGGGTTACATCTGAATATTGTGTAAAAAGATAGGATATGTTATCTAATATTAATTTGTTACTAATTTGTAATATTAATATGTACTTTTTTTTGCATGATGCCTCCTGGCATTTAAGGGCATTAAGGGTATGTTTTATTATTTTTAAGTTTAACAGTTTTTCCGAATGCATTATTAAATGCCAGTGTTTCCTGTTATGCAAATATTTGAGGAGGTGTTAAAGTCTGATTTTGTTGTGACTGTGCTTTAAAATTAAATTAATACAATCTTAATTCAAGTGATGAAGGATTTTGAAAGTCTAACAGTAATCAGTGTTGAGTAGTACTATAAGGTTAACCCTGCCTGCTTTAAATGTTTGAAAATTATTAACAGTTGAAAAACATTCATTGGCAATTAAGTAATCAAAAATTAATCAAACATAATCAGTTACATTACTTTAATAAAGTAATTTGAAATAGTTACACTACTTTTTACATTTTAAATAGCGTAACTAGTAATCTGTAACAAATTACATTTCCAAAGTATACCTTCCCAGCACTGCTGATCCATTTTAATTTGTTTCACATATATTAAATAAAATTTGTATTTTTTTCATACAATTTGTTATCGAAGGTTATGTTTAGGGGTCAAAAACTGCATTTTATGAAGATTTTTGCCTCATGCTTTTGCACCTTGCAGTATTCAAACTAATCAGGCAACAGAAGACTTTTACGGTTACTTCATTTCACAGAGCCTATCGTTTCCGAAATCCATACCGGCCCAAAGTTGAAGCTGAATACTTTCAGCCTTCCATAGATTGGTCTTTAGTATGTGGTCACAAGAAGCTCATTCACCACTGGATCTACCTCCATGATTCAATCTCTTAATTCACTGAGCTGGATCAGCTAGCTGATCTTCTGCCAGATGGGCTAATGGAAGCCCTGGATGTGATCAGTAATGCTGGTAAATGACGGCTCCTCTGGGCCTGGCAGCCTAATGCCTTGGCTTTAGTTTCTGCACTCTGTCCTCTCCAGCACTCTGGATGGCTTTCTGATGCTTCTATATCTGTGCGAGAAGACTTAGATGTGTCACACAATACACACAGCCCCCGGTTTGTGGTAAATATCAAGGATGAATAGCGAATCCCTTCCCAGAATTCCCTCGTGGTGATGCAGGCGTAATCTCATGACTGCAGGGCTTGAATGCTTGGTCAAACAGGATCTATAGAGGCAGTTGGGCAATACGTTTGTGGCTCATATTGTAAGAACTGATTCAAGTCTGGTAATTATATTGATGGTTATAGATTAGATAAGATACAGGATGTGAATACAGCTTCAATGTCAAATGCTAAGAGCATAGAAGGTGGCATGTGAACCACTTGAAGCTACTCATATAAACAGTCATATACACGAAAGCATATTTAGACACCACATTAAAAAAATAAAAAAAGATGGTAATTGCAATTTTTTCCCCCTTTTTTTCTTATTGTGTAAGGGGGGGGGGGGGGTGGTATCTAATAAATGAAATATAAATTGAATAATTGTCAGGATTCTGGACTGTTTGTGTCGTGTTTTGCCCCGTTTCTGTTCCTGTTTATCCTTATTTGGTCATGTTTCTGTCCTCGTTTAGTCATTAGTTGATTCCCCACACCTGTCTGTCACTCGTTATTTAAGCCCCATTCTGTTCAGTCTGTGTTTGTCGGGTCTCTGTCGTCTTGCTCGTGTGTCTCTGCTGTTTCCTTGTGGATTACCCCTTTGTTCTGGAATATAATAAAGACTATTCATTTGATCCTCGTTGCCATCGTCTCTCCTATGTGTGTGACAATAATATGCTGAAAGTGTATTTGGAAAATCTTTTTGTATTAAGAATTATACAAGTATTTATATTGTGAATTGTGAGATAAAAAGTCACAATTACACGAAACAGTACTGAGCACAGTGATGAGAAAATAAAATGTGTTGAACATTTTTTTTTCAGAGTTACTTTGTTATAAAATATTTAAGTAGTTTATTTAGTTAGTAAGTTACTTGCTGGTAATCTACTTCGTTTCTAACAATTTAGTATCATTAATCTCCTTTGAGATCTTGTTGAGATGAGGATGAGTAAATGTCAAAACTGAACTATAAGCTATAATCATTCCTATACACAGCAATACAATATATTAATTTTTGCATCATATTTGTTTCTTTCAAGTTATGTACTATATGCCTACTCCGTGTAGGGTCACATTTAAAATCATAACAATTCTGTTTTCTCTTGTTTCATGTAGAGATTTATTTACAGTGGGGAAAAAAATTATTTGATCCCCTGCTGATTTTGTATGTTTGCCCACTGACAAAGAAATGATCAGTCTATAATTTTAATGGTAGGTTTATTTTAACAGTGAGAGACAGAACAACAACAACAACAACAACAACAACAAAAAATCCAGAAAAACGTATTTCAAAAAAGTTTATTTAGCTTTTATAAGTATTTGACCCCTTTGCAAAAGCACAACCTGATATTGCCAAGTGCAACATGTTCCTGGGTCAACATCTTTGTTGACCCTGGTACAACATTGTGATTAACCAATCAGATTTCAAGAACCAGTTTATAATTTTTGTGAAGTTTAGGATTACAATCAGTGTTTGGTGCCTGTACATCAGTGTAATTCATCTATCAGTTCCTCTGATTTTAGGGATTACTTTTATGGGTAAGGTTAGGTTTAGGTGTAGGAATATGGTTAAGATTATATTTTTGGATTAAAATGTTGTTCCAGGGTCAACAAAATATGTTGACCCTGGGACACGTCGCACTTGGCAATATCAGGACGTGCTTTGCAAAACATGACTTAATACTTGGTGGCAAAAGCCTTTTTGGCAATCACAGAGGTCAGACATTTCTTGTGTGCAAAAAAACCTGATGGCCAACTACATCTCAGGAGGGATTTTGTCCCACTCCTCTCTGCAGATCCTCTCCAAGTCATTAAGGTTTTGAGTCTGAAGTTTGGCAACTCGAACCTTCAGCTCCCTCCACAGATTTTCTATGGGATTAAGGTCTGGAGACTGGCTAGGCCACTCCAGGACCTTAATGTGCTTCTTCTTGAGCCTCCAAACATGCCGAGCTGAGTTGATGCCAAAGAGCTTGATTTTGGTCTCATCTAACCACGACACTTTCATCCAGTTCTCCTCTGAATCATTGGCAAACTTCAGACGGGCTGTACACGTGCTTTCTTGAGCAGGGGGACCTTGCAGGCACTACAGGATTTCAGTCCTTCATGGCGTATTGCGTTACCAATTGTTTTCTTGGTGACTATAGTCCCAGCTGCCTTGAGATCATTGACAAGATCCTCCCGTGTGGTTCTGGGATGATTTTCGTAATCATAGAAACGCCACGAGGTGAGATCTTTCATGGAGCCCCAGTCCGAGGGAGAATAGTTATTTTGTGTTTCTTCCATTTGTGAATAATCGCACCAACTGTAGTCACCTTCTCACCAAGCTGCTTGGCGATGGTCTTGTAGCCCATTCCAGCTTTGTGTAGGTCTACAATCTTGTCCCTGACATCCTTGTACAGAGAGTGCTGTCTTTTAAAGGGAGAGCACTCCCTTTAAGAGAGTGATCGTAATCTCAGCTCGTTACCTGTATAAAAGACACCTGGGAGCCAGAAATCTTGTTGATTGATAGGGGAGCAAATACTTATTTGACTCATTAAAATGCAAATCAATTTATAACTTTTTTGAAATGCGTTTTTTATGGATTTTTGTGTTGTTATTCTGTCTCTCACTGTTCAAATAAACCTACCATTAAAATTATAGACTGATCATTTCTTTGTCAGTGGGCAAATGTTAAAAATCAGCAGGGGATCAATTTTTTCTCCCCCCCCCCCCACTGTATCTATCTGTTTATTTTCTAACAGTTGTCTGTAATAAGTGCAAAAGACAGTTTTAAACCTGGGGTCAAAATGTCTTGTCAAATTAAGCATGACTCATTGTGTATATTTGCGGCATGTTAATAGTGAATGATACTTGAAGAGGCAGACAGGGTTACAAGTGGGCCGGGTAATTACCTTGTTAAGCAGTGTTTGAATCCCCGTGTTAAGAGACAAAAGCCTGTTCTTATGTTTACCAAATGAGCAAACCCCATGCGGAGCAGAGGCACATGTTCTTCTGTTTAATTGTAATTCTAAACTAATGGTAATTAAGGACTTTTTTGAGCAGATTTTCTGAAACGAATTGTGTTTGAAATCGCGGGACACCTCCGGATAAGTTTGTGTTAATTTAAAAAGAATAATGTTTTATAATATTAAATGATATAATTATTTCATAAGTGTTTTAAATGCCACCTTTATTTATATAGGCAACCATTTAACAGTCTAGGGTCAGTAAGGATCTATCTATCTATCTATCTATCTATCTATCTATCTATCTATCTATCTATCTATCTATCTATCTATCTATCTATCATCTATCTATCTATCTATCTATCTATCTATCTATCTATCTATCTATCTATCTATCTATCTATCTATCTAATGAATATTTTTATTCAGCAAGAATGCATCCAGCTGATTAAAAGGGATAGTAAAGATATTTATAATGCAAATAAATGCTGTTCTTTTGACCTTTCTATTGATTAAAAAAAAAAAAAAAATCATGTAATATATTGTAACAAAAATAAATAAATAAATAACACCAACATTCTGAGGGGCATGGCCAATGCAAATTCCAACCAAGGTTATTATAGATTTGAATCTTTAAATTCATTTTATTTTAATATCGTTTTCAGGTCTGCTATAAAATTTAGTTGAGTTTTTATTTTGTGAACATTTTTATTCAGTTTTATATAGTTTAGTTTCAGTTTTAATTAAAGTTTAGCAGAATCAACAGATCACTTCCAGAGCTAAGGCCAAAGAAAGCTGTTTAGGCATAATTTAACCTTAATGAGGCAAATATTTAGCGACACAAAATTAAGCATGCTGAGATTTATTAGATGGTAAAAGTATACAAATATACACCAAAGGAAGCAGTCAAGCCTTTTTACTAAAAGTAGGCTTAATGTCATATCTAGCCTAATTGTTACGTGCATATTCTGTTTTGTTTCGAGTTCGTTCTTAGCTAACCTTTTCCCTAGTGACCTAGTTTTCGTTAGCCTCCTAATTATCATCATGTTCACATGTGTTTGATCAATTAACTCGTTTACTCATTCATTTGCTCCCCTTCTTAAACCTTCAGTTCTCTATTAACCTTTGTCTGTTCTAATTTGTTACTCAGCGTTTTGTTTATTAAAGATCAATTTTATCTTTACTTTGAGCCTCCTGCCTTTTCTCTGTCTCCACGGATGTAACACTAATGGTGTTGAGATATTTAATATGAAAATAAATGTAGCCTCATTTGGTTATTTCTTTTTTCCTATTTAACCATAATCATGATATTGTAACTGTTGTGTCTTGCTCACTTTTCCGTGAACAGTCGTGTATATATCATAACTGGGAATAATATATTAAAAAATAATGGCAATCGTACACTGTAAAACAAAAAAATGCTTTAGTTTCTACAGCAAAATTTTACAGAATTTTACTGTTTAAACATTTTACAAGGTGTAGCTGTAATTCACAATGCATTATGGGTCAAATAAGGTTTTAAAAAGTGTGAAAGTGAAAGTGATAAAGTGAAGTGACATACGGCCAAGTATGGTGACCCATACTCGGAATTTGTGCTCTGCATTTAACCCATCCAACGTGCACACACACAGCAGTGAACACACACCCGGAGCAGTGGGCAGCCATTTATGCTGCGGCGCCCGGGGAGCAGTTGGGGGTTCGGTGCCTTGCTCAAGGGCACCTCAGTCGTGGTATTGAGGTGGAGAGGGCGCTGGACAGTCACTCCCCCCACCTATAATCCCTGCCGGCCCGAGACTTGAACTCGCAACCTTTAGATTACGAGTCTGACTCTCTAACCATTAGGCCACGACTTCCCCAGTCTACAGTTTACAGTTTACAGTTGTTAACAGTATATTTCCATGTCAACTGTAATTCATTTACAAGAAGCAGGTAGTGTGGCATTATGGGATTGCGTGCGCATCGTTCAAATCTGAAATCCAGCCGATTGAAGATTACAGACTTTATTCATAATTTTAATTTTACTTAAGAAATGCTATCACAACATTTAGACAAGCGGCCTTGGTATGTGAAGTAAGCTGGAAATGGCTATCATAGCATAACATACTTAGGCTAAATGCTGCATTTTTCTCATTTTGGCAGCTTAATTTTCTTATTGAGAGCATTTAAAGTAGTGTTTACCCAACTTTTAACGTAATGCCAAGCACCAACGATTGTCATAGTAACTACTATCTACTAGCGAAATATGTGAAATTTCTAATATGTTTTCATATGAATATTTGCAACATCTTTGACTTGTTTTTTATTCATTTGTAAATGTATTAAGATATTTAAATGCATTATCATGAGAGCTCACTATTTTACAGTTTACTGTTAAAATTATTCTTTGCAGCATTTTCATTGTTAAATTATTATAATATCATCTTGGATTTAGGGGTATTTACAGGACTTTATTGGCAAATTTTGTTGCCAGGTAAATACTGTACTTTAGTGAGATTACAAAATATTGCTGTAAAATATATTTACGGGATTTTATTGGCAACTTTTGTTGCCAGGTAAATACTGTATTTCAGTGAGATTATAAAATATTGCTGTAAAATAAACTACAAGTTTAATTCAATGTTTCTGTAAAAATACTACAAATTACCGTATTTCACATACAGCAATTAACTGCCAGTAACATCCTGTAAATTCTACGGTACATTATTTTACAGTGTTAACAATAAAGGCTCATTTATGTTCTTTTATTTATGAAGAATTATAAGCGTGTGTATGATGTGATTTAGCCTATGCATATTTGTTCGAAAGTATATTACTCGAAAGAGTGATCACAAAATGCTAGGCCAAGTTTTGTATTGTTTTACAGGCTCGTTCTCATCTTTTTTCTGTTAATTATCACTTGCTCTGCATGTCTGTTTTTCTTCAAAGCACCAACTTGCCTATTGTTGGTTTGATTGCTTGTGTTACATAGGCAAAATTATGTATTTTCTCACCTGATGTTGTAGATTAATGTGGGTTCAGTTCGGGTCACGACTCGCGGTCTTTGTCAAACGGTTCTGGTCTGGTACAGAAATAAATTAGTGCTGCTGTCGGATAACAGGTCAGGTGTTCTGCTGGTGCACGTTTACCAAACAGGACCTGTGCAGGAGTCTGCTTTAAACTGCTTTGTGTCTCTCCGTAAATTAAAATTAATTGACTTTTTATTTTATTTCAGTTTACGAAATAGTTTTTTCATCAATCATTTTCGTCTTGGTTTTAGTTTACGAAAATAACCTTGATTCCAACTCACAAATTACAAATTAGCCAATTTGAAATGCTGCCCAACCCAGGTGAGGCAGTATTTTAGATAGCCCAGTAGAAAAGGAAAGCCATATGTTCATTTTTTCCCCTCAGGAGCCACTATTACCACTGCAAACAACACAAGACCACCTCCGACCATTAATCACTAGACAGCACACTCCTTCTCCGAAGAGCAATAGAATTTCATCTCACTCGGCACAGCTTTAGTACGGACTCTAGTGTGAAAACCCATCTTCAGGTAATTTCATGAAAGAGTAAGAGTTGCAGAACTTTTACTGCTTTTATGCGTTTAAGTTTTTAAGCCAAGGACACACCATCTAATTAAAGTAATGGCCTTCCTCGCGATCAATGAGCCAAGAGTTGTAGTTGCAGCGTTTCTCGTGGCAGCCAGCGAAACCACAGGACTGTGTCTTTGTCTTTCATTCTATGCCAGATGTACCTTGGCAAGAGGAGGGGAACATTAATTACCCTGTAAATATTAGTTGAGAGAACATTTTCCCTCTCCTGTCTCTCCGGGTTTGTCTCAGTTCTCTTTCTAGTTCAGTTTTAAGCGCACTACCCATTGTTCTTACTCCCTGGAAGTGAAGACAAAACCTCATTTTCTGCATTTGTTATGAGTAAGAGTTGCTAGAGCAATAATAATAACAATAATAATAATAATAATAATAATAATACTAATAATAATAATAATAATAATAATTTATTATAAATGCTCAATTGCATTTGTTAATTTATGTAAAGGTTTTTTTTATTTTTATTTTTTATCTATTTGACAATCAAGTTGCATTTATAAATTAAACTGTTTTTGTTTAAATAAACTGTTAGCTTAAAAGTGGCTATTTTATTCAACTTTTTAATGAAACGAATTTTAATGAAACATTTTATTTACTATTTTAAATTAATAATAACTTGATTAATTGAAAGGAAATAATTCATAACAATTTTGAATTTATACCTCGCATATCAGAGTGAATCAGACCATTTATGATTTGATCAGAACATTGTTGAAACACGAGGAGCCGAATTCCACAAAGAGGCCCAATACAACATTGATGAAGAAAGCCTAACCAACTCTTGCAGCATTAAAACAAAATAACACTAAAGAACGAGCAAAAGACTTCCTCTGATTGACCTTCCGCACCTAGCAGACAAGGACCACACTGAGATTCTTTCTAGACCCTTTTGACATTTGTTCCTCACAGATCACTTCCTCATGTTCACAGAATAGCACAGAGACTGCTTCACACACACACACGTGCACCAAAATGATGCTAAAAGGACTTATGAGCAAGTTTCATGTATGTAACCCACACTTTTGACTATCATGTCCTAATCACTTATTATTCATGTCATTTTGAATAACTATTGAATAGTTTATAGGTTTATAGTCGTGTTTGATATGCACGTGTCTGAAAATATTTTCTTAACTTTTCTTTCAATCAATTTTTTTTTTTTTTTTTGTAAAATGTAAGACAATCTTGTTATAGAAATCATGTTCTAATTATACTCTGCAAGAGCGGGAAAATTTGGTCCATGTAACTAATAAGATAACATATTGGTTTATGTATTGGGAGGAGAAACATTGTAACACCCCTAAGCTAAGACAATATCTAATTGGTCAAGACACCATTTGGGATGTGTCCAACAGTCACGTTTAAAAACTCAGGACACCAACTAATTTTGCTTTATGCTTTTGCTTTTAGCCATGCTTTTTGCCACTGCCTATTGCAGCTGCTCTGGCTTGCATGCCAGTTGCTCCTCTATACACCATGAGGAGAAAAGCCATCTAGTCTCATCTTTCTTTCCTTCTTTTACTTCAGTTCTTTTCCTTTCTGTAGCGAGTTTGGTGTTCTGAGTTAAATTTGGCTGCAAAGTCGTTTCTCCGTGTCCAACTCCAAATATTCCCGCCTCAGAACTTCAACCAGCCCACTGACTCCGCACCATCCTTTAGCCAACTCCCAAGACGTCACTTTGAACAACTGCTGAGCCTCCAGTCCAGCCAATCAGCAATCTTGGGGAAACCCCTTTCTGCAACGAAGCCACAAGAAAAGGAATTTCCTTAACACAAAGGCAACGCAAGTACAATTGATTCTAGCTGAACTGGTGCATTTAATATATATGGTATATATGGTTGTATAGGTCATATATATATATATATATATATATATATATATATATATATGGTTGTATAGGTCTGAGCAATTGCATATATTGCTATAAACTCGGGATTTCACATTTTCACTCTCTTAAACTTGTTCTTTCCTGACTTTCTATCTTCCTGCAACTTATGAGTGCGTATGTTTGTGTTAGATTAGTTTGTATGTCTTATCAAATAAAGTCTTATTTATATTGAAAAGAGAAGTATCTTGTGTTTTGTGCATGCAAGTTAATGTCTTAAACTGTTGCCATGCTAGTAGTGTTTTCACTATATTTTGGATATTGATATCCATTGCAGAGTGGATGTTACGGCCCGTTCAATAAATCGCTCAGTGAGCAACCGTAAAACAGTGATTCTGTCTAAATTCCCTATAAAATCATAAATAATTCCCTTTGAGCTAAGTTGACCTGTTTCCCTTACACAGATGTTTTAGAATTGCTATATAAATTATAAAATATATATATTTTTTTTTTAAATCTTGCAAATCTGACATTTTTTCACTGAATTCTGAGTTCACATTTCCCAATTTTATGTTTTTCTTAGAAGAGAAGCCAATAATTGCAAAATGTTAATGCATAGTTGTGAGTTTACTCTTCTGTGAGTTTCCTGAGAGTTCAGAATTGCGAAAATAAAAAGTCACAATTATTTAGTCATTTATCCAATGGCAGAAACAAACTTCTGTATTTAGTTCATACAGATCACAAGCTTCATACTTGAAGCTAAAGCCCTTTTGAAAATTGCTTTAGATGAGAATATCAGCTAAATAACAATGCAAATGCAAACCAAGTGTACTTTAAAACAGCTAATTCAAAATGTGAAAATACTTTTAGCTAAGAAGCTTCTGATTAAAGCAGACATCTGGCTTACCAAGAGGAAAACATAGAGAAAACTCCTTTTCGGATTTGGCTTTTTTGGATTAGATGCTTACTATCATTAGGCGTTGTCATTAATTAAAATCACACATTGCGTGAGGAATTATGAAGTGCCAAGTTCTGAGAACAGAAGTTCATAAAGCAAAGTTTGCAACGCTCAACCTTGAGCTCAAATGCAATTATGTGCTGTGCCATAAAACGATAATCTAAACTCATTTCTCTCAATAATCCTCTTTTATTTTTCTCTTAACAACTTTTCTTTATTACTATAACAGGCGAAATAGTGTTTCAGCCTAAAAAGAGCTCTGGCACATTAATGGGCAATGGTGCAATAAATATTAAATATCCCACATAGGAAAAGAGGATCAAAAAGACTATCTGATTTTGAACAGCCACATTGGCTGTATGAATAAATGATGGGAAACCCCTGGTTTCCAGATACCCAGCCCAGATCTAAAGGAAAGAAATTAACTAATACTGAACACTAAACTCTTTACGATAAACTTCTAACCTTACCTCGCAAATCTGAAACACGTTTTTGTCATACTGTAGAAATGATGCCTAAATATACAGTAGAACGTAATGGATAAGTTTGGGTATGTTTATTTCCTTATTGGTGAAATAACTGCTGTGCAGAAAATAAACAACAGAGTAGTGTTTTTATTATTATGATTATACAGAAATGTATTCATATTTAAAAATAGGGGAACTACAAACAATTTCAAACTCAGCAGAAAGTAAACAGATGATTTTCATATATTTATATGCCGCAAGAAGCATTACGACAATATGTGCATTACAATACAGATTTATTGTATCATGATGGTTAAGAAAAAGCAGAAAATTTGAACACCAAGCAAAGTTTTGAATGTGTTTGAGTTATGTTTTTCTTTTTCTTTTTTCTTTCAGATTTGGAAAAATAGCATTGCATCACTTGGTGAGCAAGTGAGGGAATGCTACATTTCTCCAAATCTGTTCTGATGAAGAAACAAACTCATCTACATCTTGCATGGCCTGAGTAAATTTTGGAAGATATGAGGTTCCATTTGTGGGTGAACTATTCTTTCATTATTATTTTTTATTTATTTATTTATTTTTTAATTTAAAATAAATCTTTCTGATTTAAAACGTTTGATAGAACAGCTCTAACAAATTAAATTGCTTCAGAGAAATTTGTCAACCTATATAGCATATGCAATTTTTAATGATGTAGTGGAACACTGGAAAATGTACAGTTATGGATAAACGTTCATTTTTTAAGCAATTAAACTGCATCAAATAGTCAAAGTTTCTACATTACAGATTTTAGTTATCTGTCTTAATCAACATCTGCAGAGACAGGTGTATAAAACACATTAAATGATGTTATAGGTTGATAATTGCACACCTACAGTACAAATGCTAGCACTGTCATTTTGTCCGTTTATAGGTCAGCGTACAAGCATCAGACAACAGAATGCAATGTAATTGTAAGTCAGAAAAATAAATCAGCAATATCCCACATCCAACTTTGAAAGTTTGTAAGATATTTTTTACATGCGTGATCTTTGATATTTTTAAGATATTCATGAAGTAAATATCTTTTGCAACTTCCAATGACATGAACTGGGATGTTTTTTCATGATTAATTCTACTTTTAAATGGCTTTTTCTTTTTTTACAGTTCTGCAGGAGCATTCAATCTAAAATACAACACCGATACACTATAATGTGCCCATAAAATTTTATCTACAGTTGTTGGCCCAACCAATCCACTTGGATGTCATATTCTAGGAAAGAGATTTGCCTGCTGGTGGACCAAAATATCTCTTTTGTAATTTGTGACAGGTTTGGAATGTAAAAATGTCAGCTGTAACCTTTGAAGAAATACCCTTTCCCAAAAGCTTTTTAGGGCCCTGTCAGAGGATCCGACAAAATCAGCACTCAGCTGTCAAGAGCATTGTTTAATGTGCCTCCGTCAAAATGTCTGTAATTTGTAGAAAATGTCATGTCAGCATTGCCCGTGTGTGTGTTATTATTCACTCTTTACAGGTGCATACGATATACTTCAATAGAGGAGAAAATCTAGAAGAGCATCTCAGTGTATGAAACAACCTATCAAAACAGAAATGAAATTTAATACTGAGTTCACAGACAGTGTATCCTTATTAAATCTTTAATGCATATTTTTACCATTTACAGTGAAGTTGGCTTTGACAAAGCCTTATGCGGAAGTTTGAAATTACTTTTAAAAGCTTGAACTTTGAAGATTTTACTCAAAGTAAAAAAAAAAAATGTTATTAACCTGTTGTAGCACATTGTTAAATGTTTAAGCAAGTTGCTAACATGTGCTAACATAAATTGACATGTTGCCACCATGTTTTAACACTTTGCTACCATTTTTAAAACATTGATAGTGTTTTAGCATGTTGCTACCATGTTTTAATACTGCTACCATTTTTAACACATAGATAATGTTTTAGCATATTACTGCCATGTTTTCACACATTCCAGATGAAACTGGGATATAAATGCCATTTTATGCTGACTTCTGCTCTAAAATAATTCAAAGATATCAACAACTAGAGAAAATAAAACTAATACATGCTGCACTGGAATATATAATTAACGATAAGCCTCATATTCTGACAAATTTGTAACAAACAATAGAATAGTTGAATATAATTTACGCATTGTCCTCGAATGAATTTTCATTTATTTTGCTGCACAGTGAATGCACTTGTTGTTATTCTTTCTTTCCTCAGTCTTTTCAGAAAGCCATCAGATATGGCTGAACCATCAGTCTCACCGCTCTGGGAGCCTTCAGGTCTGATAATCGCTTTCAAACATTGTTTTCTGTCAGTGAGTAACACAGCAGATATGAATGATAGCCATGTTATCATTGCCTGCTGAGTCTGCATGAATTACGAAGTCAGTTTGGTGTCATAACGCCTGTATTTTATGGTTTTATGGTGGAGATGCTTTTAATAGGGTGGCTGCCACTGGTCAGCATATGATTTTGTTGATAAAAGAAGGACTTTAAATGTTTGATCGGGTATTGTTTCTTTGGTTCTCTTACAGACATGCGTTATCCAACTTGGCATATTAATGTCAGTTACAATTTTGATTGCAAAAATGAAAACGATAGATGTGGCTGACTGTGCTTTTTTTTAGTTGTAATTCATTTTACTAAATTGGCATGTGAAATTGTCGGCAGTATAAAAATACTAAAATAATAATAATAATACAAACAATACTGAAAAAACTACTTTAGTGCAATTTTTATATTGAATGCACATATTACTACTTCTCTGCTCTAAAATATTTTCAGTCTGTAAGTTTAATTGACTGTGTGACTCATTGGGCGGCAAAAGTTACTAGCTAATGACCGTTTTCAATGGGCCACAAAATCTTAGGGGATAAAAAAATATTGTTTGGTCAGTATAAAATTAATAGAAGTCTTCCTCAAAGGGGACATATTCAAATCTCAAGACACGTTTATGTTTTAGATGTATAATCATTGAAATCTTTTCAGAAGGACTGGAATCTGATATACTCATATGGAAATCTATCCACATATTTATTTTTTTTTCCTCCTTAGAATAATATAGACTATAAAATAATAAATAAATAAATTAGATACAATTCATTTTCTACAACTGCAGATTCCAATCATCACCCACACCATGTTTTAATATAAAGTTATCTGGTATTTTTGCCTGACTCGCAACAACGTTGAAATTTCTATATTTCTCTTGATCCCCCACAAAATAGAAGTCATTTTATCCTAAAGTGAAGAACACTTATGTCTGGTACTAGCATCTCGATGATGGGCGGCCCCAGAAACTGCAATGTCATTTGTAAGATACCTTGCAAGAGGCTGTATTTTTTAAGTAATACAAAGAAAAAAAAAGTGTTAATAAACAATTATAAGAAATAAATAATGTTCTCTATGGGTTTGATTAGAATAGTACAGCAGCTGTTTTGCCACAAAGATTTGTAAAAAAATAAGTAATTGCGACTTTTAATCTCACAGTTCAGATTTTTTTTTTTTTTTTTTTAATCTCATAATTTTGACTTTTGTCCAAAAAAGTCTTGAAATTGCAATTTTCTCACAAATTTGACACTATATTGCAGCTGGAGCAGGACTGACTGTGCGTGGATAAATGTTAATTTATTGCATTTTCCTGTGTAATTAATTTGAATTAAATACAATGAATTAGTATGCATTTTTTTTAAGTGAACTGTTTATTTATTAATTTATTTTTTATTCCTATTTACATCAGATGCTATTATATCAGAGCAATACTGTGTTTAAGACTTTTTTTTTTAAAAATGTTTTATTAATTTTCTTTTTCTGCCTTAGACAGAGCATCACAAATTCAAATCTAAATCACAGTTGGTGTTTCTCTGATCATTCTCTTCTCATTAAAAAACAGTTCTCTCACCCACATTCATCCTGCCAGCACTGCTTTTTTTTATTTTTTATTTTTTTTTTAAATAATAATTCGACAGTCTTCCTTTCTTTCTCATATAAGCAATAGTACTACTACTATTAACAACAATATATCATGCATTTGACCATGCAAGAGTTTAAAGCAGAAATCAATATTTAATCTGAGATGTTTTCCTCTCATTTGTCTTCATGTGAATGATAAATACAAACTGGGATTTGATCCAAGTGCAGGAGCATATGTTTGGGGTGCCGCTGATAGTGCTCTGCCCAGCTGAACATGCACTTCTGCACCTGGCTTACTCGTGCACAAATAAATTGTGTCTATAAAAGCATGACTTTAACATCCTAGTTTTCTAGAGAACATCTTCCAGGCAGTTGCATTAGAAAGGCTTGCAATAATACGAGTAAATATCAACTTTGATAGTCAAAAACAATGTGCAGCCTTATCGCAAAGTGTCATATGCCATTTTGAGATGGAAACGCACTGTTCATGAAGTAGGATTTGGTTTCTAGTGTGATGACTTCTTAAGCTGAGTGTACACTGCATGTCTGAAGCTTGCTGCCGTTTTATAAAGCCCCTGATCTTTGCTGACTGTACTCCACAGTAAAGAAATCCAAGTGTGTCCATTAAACTAAGCTGCAATCATTTTTATTTGTTTTTGTTTTCTTTTGTCTTTTGTTTTGCAGTGAAGGGTAAAAAAAAAAAAACGTAAAACACAAAAATGACAAAACATTAAAATTTAAAATAACTGTTTTCTTTGTTAATACATTTAAAATGCAATTTATTCTTATGAAGCAAAGTTGATCAAAAAACATTTCTGATTATCATAAATATTAATATGACATAATGCTATTTAAAATAATTAATTGGGTGTTAGATAGATAGATAGATAGATAGATAGATAGATAGATAGATAGATAGATAGATAGATAGATAGATAGATAGATAGATAGACAAATATTAAATGATGTTTATCTGAATGTGTAACAATGCAAAAAGCTTTTGTAAGGGGTAGGTTTAGGGTTAGGGGATAAAAAAAAATATTGTTTGGTCAGTATAAAATTAATAGAAGTCTATGGAAAGTCCTCACAATTCACAGAAACAAACGCGCGTGTGTGTGTGTGTGTGTGTGTGTGTGTGTGTGTGTGTGTGTGTGTGTGTGTGTGTGTGTGTGTGTGTGTGTGTGTGTGTGTGTGTTAGTTAAAAAGGATTTAATAATTTTACATTAAAATACAATCAGGGCCCTGTTGGCCAAATGGGTGCCCTAAGCAGGATTGTATTGTTGTGATGCGCACTGTGGAAAAAGTGTGTTGGAAACATTGTAAAACGATTTGAAATAATGTACTCATATTGAGGACCAATCTGCACCTTATTGATGACCCGTGGCGTTAATACACTGCACCGGTGTCAGCGCGTGATATAATAAAACTGCAGCTCGTTAATAAAGGGTTTTTTTGTGCGTTTTTTTTTTTTTTTATTATTATTTTTTTATTATTATTATTTGAATCCGTTTTATACAATCCGCCTTCATTTAGCAAGTGCACTCGCGCATACACAATTTTCAAGTTCAACACTTTTTGTTCCATTCAGTTGTGGATGCTGATTTACCGAGACCGCCGCGGCTCAGCAAACAGAAGTGTTTGCGCGTGCGCGACGCGCGTGTGTGTGTGTGTGTGTGTGTGTGTGTTTAAACGTTTCCTCAGAAATACTTCGCTATTTAATGCATTTTTCCTTACAAATTGTATTATCAGCATAACAATTCGAGTAAATGTGTAAAAGGTCCGGCATGATGCCATCCTTTTAGAACAATGTGCATTTATGTTAAAATTGTAACATAAATATATGTTTAGTCATCTTATTTCTTTATAAAAAAAGGCTAAAACTGGCACCGTTTTGGAGAGAAATGGGCTCTCATTTTAACCCACATCATGGTGTGTGATGCTGAACTATGAGTTTCTAATGGTGTTTGTGTTTGCACTGTTCTAAACA
This sequence comes from Acrossocheilus fasciatus, assembly GCA_036784905.1. NCBI lineage: Eukaryota > Metazoa > Chordata > Actinopteri > Cypriniformes > Cyprinidae > Acrossocheilus > Acrossocheilus fasciatus. The sequence continues at coordinate 4,970,630 of CM071938.1, read as the reverse complement.
TTAATATTTTAAGTGCAACAACAGCATGCTGTCTCAGTGGCACATAATTTTAAATCTATTTTTTCAAACTTTATGATTTAAATGGGAATGATTGTACTGAGAATAACTTTCATCTTTTCTTCAACTGAATACTGTTTCCGTGCTGTTTTGATGTGTTTTAAAGAGTTGGCAGTCAAAAAACTGCTGGATGATAGATAATCTTCATTCTTTATGACAAACAAGATAATGTGTATTACAGAATGTACAGCATTTTTTTTTTTTTTTTTAATGTATAAAATGCAGTGTACAGCATTTATTATAAGGGGGTAGAATCCACAGCTCGGTACTCACTACTCAATACTCTTACTTTTACTCTTACTCAAGTAGTTTTTTTTTGGACAAGTACTTTTACTCTACTCACACTACATTTTTTGGAAGGTAATGGTACTTTTACTTGAGTATATTTTTTCAGTACTCTTTCCACCACTGAATTTGAATAAAATGAAAACTAAAAGACTTTCAAATCACATGAGCCAATATTTCATTCACAATAGAATATAGAGAACATAACGAATGTTTAAACAGAAAATCTTTACACTTGTATCCACTAAATGAGCTCATTTCAAAATTGATGCCTGCTACAGGTCTTATGCAAACTAGGTACTCTGTGTATAGGGAACTTTAAATAGAAAAAAAAAAAAATTACTATAAAGAGGAACATTTAGCTAAATATATGCACTATATTGCATATTCGTATATCGAGAACACAAGGATATAAAAATCAACACCTCTTATGCAACTGCATGTTACTAATGAAGAAAAACAAAGTGGATGTGTTCAAGACATGACAACATTTATATGATGCATTGAGGAACTACACTCAGTGGCCAAGTGATGCTGACATAATTATGGTCTATGATATTGGCACAGATTCCATGTAATAAACAATGCTTTGCGAGTGTATTCTGAAGTTGGAAAATATGTTTAGTTCTCATTTTAAGTGAACCTCAGTTCCCATCTTCAAGGATAAAAATGCTGATAAAGACAGAAAAGATGAGGCGTACACATGACAGTATGACTTTTTTTTTTTAAATCACATTCTCTTGTACTTAAAGGGGTAATCGGATGCCCATTTTCCACAAGTTGATATGATTATATAGGGTCTTAATGAAAAGCCTATAACATACTTTGGTTAAAATTTATCAATGGTAGTGTAAAAAACACATTTTTTTTACCATGTCAAAATTAGCTCTGATTTTAGCAAGCCATTCTAGTCAATGCTGCTTTAAATGCTCTGCTGACCCTGCCCCTCTCTTCCGTGAGGTGACGAGCAGACTGTAATCTTCAGCCACGAAACTGGCTAACTAGCACATTATTAGGAAAGGTGATTTGTAAAGAGTCATAAAAAACCCCTTATACTCACTTCTTCTGTAGATGAAGCTGGATCACGAATGATTCTCGCGAACATAGCCGCATTTAGGCAGATCGGGATCAGTGCATTCCCTTCAAAATGAAAGTAACGATAATCCTCTGCGTCTTCAGCAGCTCAGATGTCGGGAGTAAATGAAGACTGCTATGTTCATTATCACATCTAACCACAAAACACATAAATTGCTTAATCGGAGACATCTTGTCTTCCCCTGCACCGGAGTCGACACAATGGCGGACAGCTCGTAGCTCACTCAGGGCGGGTCTAAGGTAAGACGGCCTTGTCAATCAACTATCGTGGGAGTGGCCTGTGCAGAACTACGTTATTCTGACAGGATTCTCAGAACAGCCTGATTTGAGAAAGGGGATTTTAAAATAGGGATTAAAAAAAATAGGTGGATTTTTATCATTATAGGATGGATGTGTACTCACACTTTCAACACACATTTAAGTTCAAACAACTTGTAAAGTGAAGTTTGCATCCGATGACCCATTTAAAAAATAATTTGGCACCTATTTTATTTTATTGTTTTTCTTATAGCAGCAGATGCCTTCATAAGGGATTTTTTTTTTTTTTTTTTTTTTTTTTTTTTTTTTTTTTTTGTGAGTCCTGCATACTGGTTTCCATTTTTTGTAGGGACATTCCATAGACATTGTTGCATATTGAGTCAGTGACTAAAAGAGTAGTCTGTATTTGCATACTCTAGTGTTAAGTGTAATAATTGCAATTGTGCAGTAAAGATGTGTTCCAGACAAGCTCTGATCTGATTGTCTTCCTTACTGTTGTGTAAATCCAAAAACATAACAGAACTGGTGACGAGATTTGAAAGGAACCTGTTGTGCAGAAACTCACAAAGATTTATGTCTATCCTTCCTCAAAAGTTCTGCAAAGTTGCTGGATGTAGGAGGGGACACGTTCAGGCCTAACGTGCCATGAGTAAAGTGCAACAGAGACATTCATCGATTGAAATAAAAGGAACAGAAATGTCTGGGTGTGTCGGACAAATGGATGCTTTTGACAGTACGGTGGAAGACTGGGCAACGTATGTAGAGAGAGTTGAGCAGTATTGTTTAGCCAATTACATCGGGAATAAGAGAAAAGTGGCCGTTCTCTTGAGTGTAATGGGGGCGAAAACATACAACCTTTCAGTTTAACTGCACCAGTCAAGCCAGCGGAGAAAACATTTAAAGAAATTGTGGACATGCTGCAAACGCATTTGAATACGAAACCCTTAATAATTGCGGAGCATTTTCGCTTTCATAAGCGGAATCAACAAAAGACAGAGTCAGTAAAGGACAGAGTCCTTACACACAATTGAACCTAAAATAATCATTCATAAAATTTGAAAAGTTTGAAGCAGTTTACAAGGGTGTTCACAGTGGGCTGTGTTTACATTAATCTTGCATCATAAAAGCATTCTGAGCTGAGGTGAAATTACATGACTCGGCCGAACGCACAAGTGCCCTTCAGCGCTCTTTTTTCATGAGCATTTGAGTTTGCAGACAAAAACTAGAGTAGAGCACCATCTGCTGTTAAAATTACCATAGCCTGTACCATATTCAGTGCACCCAAAAGTGGAGGCTGGGCTAAAGCATTTAGAAGACCAAGGAATCCTGTCTAAAGTAAGCTGGACTGACTGGGCTACACCTATAATTCCAGTTGTCAAGAAGAGTTGTGATGTAAGAATCTGTGGTGACTTCAAGGTCACAATTAACCCAGTCTTACAGGCAGACCAGTATTCATTGCCTCGTATTGAGGACATCTTTGCGTCACTATCAGGTGGGCAACGTTTTTCAAAAATCGACCTTGCCCAGGCGTACTTGCAGATGGAGATGGAAGAATCTTAGAAAAATTACCTGACAATAAATACGCATAAAGGGCTCTTCCACTACAACAGACATGTTTTTGGGGTGTCATCAGCACCAGCTGTGTGGCAAAGAGCCATGGATTAAGTTTTGCAAGGTGTCACTGGCACACAGTGCTATTTAGATGATATTATAGTCACTGGCCATGACGATGATACTCATCTGGAAAACGTGAATGCTGTTCTTGAAAGACTTGCTGAGTATGGTCTGAGAGTAAACAGGATCAAATGAGAATTTTTCAAAGATTCGATTGAATACTGTGGACACCAAATTGACAAGGACGGCCTTCGCAAATCTCCAGACAAAATCAATGCTGTGTTGAAGGCAGCAAGACCAGAAAATGTGAACCAGCTTCGTTCGTTTCTTGGACCTGTGAAATATTATCACAAATTCTTACCAAATCTTTCCACATTAGTACATCCATTAAATGCATTGCTGCAACGGAAAAGTAAATGGATGTGGTCTAAAGAGTGTGACAAGGCTTTCAAGACAGCTAAACAACTGATCACGTCAGAGACTGTGTTAACACATTATGACCCCAGTCTCCCCTTGCATGTAGCATGCGACGCTTCACCATACGGAATAGGTGCCGTATTGTCTCACAAAATGACTGATGGGTCTGAGAGGCCAATTGCATTTGCATCCAGGTCTTTGACTGCTTCAGAACGCAAATATGCACCGATTGATCGTGAGCGCTTAAGCTTGGTATGGGGAGTGAAGAAGGTTAATCAGTATTTGTATGGAAAACACTTCACTCTGATCACTGATCATCAACCTTTAGTGGCTATTTTCAGCCCCACCAAAAGTGTTCCAGTGATGGCTGCAGCACGACTACAACATTGGGAATAGTTTCTTGGTGGTCACGACTATTCAATTGAGTTCAAAGGCACAAGGTACCATGGCAATGCAGATGGACTGTCACGTCTTCCTCAGGAGAACTCCGAGGATGTCAAAGACGACACTGACATGTTTCACATCGTGTAAATGGAACCTTTACCTGTCACAAGTGCTCAAATTCAGAAGGAGACTCGTCGAGATCCTGTACTGGCCAAGGTGTTTGGCCTGACCATCAAAGAATGGCCAGCTAGAGGAGATCCTCAACTTCTTGATTACTCAAACCGCCGTGAGCAACTTTCTGTAACACAAGGATGTGTCATATGGGGTACCCGAGTAATTGTGCCGCATAAGCTACAAGCCAAGGTACTCACTGCCTTACACGAAGGAAATTTAGGTGTTGTTAAAATGGAAAGCCTGGCCAGAAGTTATGTTTGGTGGCCTGGTCTAGATCGCCAAATTGAAAATCTAGCTAAGACATGTTCTGGGTGTCAACAGATTCAGCGACAGCCACAAGCAGCACCTTTACATGTGTGGGAATTTCCCACCAGTCTCTGGCAATGAGTCCACACTGACTACACAGGACCCTTTCTTGACAAAATGTTCCTGTTGTAGTGGACGCATATTCAAAATGGCCAGAGGTATTTCCTGTAAAAAAATGGTACATCTACGATGACTGTGGAACTGCTCTGCACATTGTTCTCCCGCACCGGCTTGCCAGAGCAGTTGGTCAGCGATAACGGTACACAGTTTACCTTAGAGGAATTCCAGTCATTTGTCAAGGGCAATGGAATTAAGCATACTACATCTGTTCCTTACCATCCTGCAACGAACAGTCTGGCAGAATGCTCTATTCAGTCCCTGAAACAGTCACTGAAGGCCATGGGAGGAGAGAAAGTGCCTCTGCAAGAAAATACTGCAAACATTCTTCTGGCCTATAGGAACTCAGCACATGCAACCACAGGCCAATCTCCAGCCACACTCTTCATGGGAAGAAGTCTTCGTTCAGGACCTTGCAAGTTGGACAAAATTTGCTTGCTAGAGACTATATACAATCATACCAAAAGAGGCAACAAGGTAAAATATTGTCTAAGACTGGGCCCCTCACTTATACTCTACAAATTGGTACCAAAATGGTTTGACGCAGGCACATTGATCAGCTTTTGGATGCAACAGCTATACAGGTTAATTCTTCTCAAAACATTGCTGAGAGTGTGGAAAATTCACAATGCTCGGACGAGTATGCACCTGAGGCTTCTTTGACAGCCACTGATGTGACAGGACCATAAACTGTTGAATCGCTCAGCTCACAGTTTCTTCCTCAAAATGCAGAGCCTCAAGTGAAACATTACCTTGCACGTGTTCGTAAACCACCTGACAGGCTGGACTTGTAGTTGTTTGCATATACTCAGTTGAGTAAGTTATGTATTGCCATGCTTGTTAAAGGGGTCATATAATGCCCATTTTCCACAAGTTGATATTATTATTTAGGGTCTTAATGAAAATTCTGTAACATAGTTTGTTTAAAATTTCTCATTGGTAGTGTAAAAAACACCTTTTTCACCGTCAAAAACAGCTCTTGTTAGAGCAAGCGGTATTGTGTCATTGTCCTTTAAATGTTAATGAGCTCTGCTGACTCCGCCCTCTTTTCCGAGCCACTCTCTGAGGGACTGTTTACTTTAGCCGCATTCATAGTGAAACTTGCTAATTAGCACATTATGAGGAAAGGCCATTTGCAAAGATTCATTTAAAAAAAAAAAAACCTTGTATTTGCCATGTTATAAACCAATTCCATTGGTTTATAACACGGCAAATCTTATTGGTGTAGACCCGAGCATGCACATTTCTTTGTGTACGATTTTGTAATTGATTTGGGCATATTACAAAAATAGTATGTGCTAACTCTAGAATAATAGTCCTATCTTAATTATTATCTGTTTAGTAACCATGGTCATTTTAGTCAGATGAAGTCATTGTTTACAAATAAACTCTTGATGACGGCACCTCCGGGTTCTTCAGGCTGCAGCGCTTCATTCATATTTCCTTGAGGATCGGCAGACCACGGATCAGCACTGGGATTTTATACGCAAATGATGATAATTTACTGTATTTTAGAGATGAACAAACACGAACATAAGCGGCTGATTTTACGTTTTAAAGCAAAACCGTTTTTGTGGTTGTTGTTGTTGTTGTTTAAAGGGTAAGAACACATTTGCTAATTGATTCCAACTAAAATCGCTGTTGTTAGCACTTAATATTTCTGTAGTACAGCCAAACAGCGTAGATCATTTTAAAGGGTAAGAACACATTTGCTAATTGATTCCAACTAAAATCGCTGTTGTTAGCATTTAATATTTCTGTAGTACAGCCAAACAGCGTAGATCATTCATAAAAACTATATAAAAGAATGCTCATGCGCAAATGTCTACACCAGTAAGCTCTGCTGTATTATAAACCAATGAAATTGAAGGTGGGTGGAGCGATACGTGCCATCGTCCAGGGTGCACTCTGGGGCTACTCGCTCGATTTGAGAAAGGGTTAAAGATTTAACTAGATTACAAAAAATTATTATTTTTTTTTTTTATCATTATAGGGTCGTTGTGTACACACACTGCCAACACACATTTCAGTTCAAACAACTTGTAAAAGTGCATGTAGCATTATATGACCCCTTAAAAAAAAAAAAAAAAAAAAAAAACTGTTCTGAATGCCAGTGTTCATCATAGTAATGTTAAATTTGTGCAGTTTAAAGAGAGTACATCAAGGCTGGAGGGGAGGAACTGTTAAGTGTGATAATTGCAATTGTGCAGTAAAGACGTGTTCAGATAAGCTCCGATCTGATTGTCTTCCTTACTGTTGTGTAAGTCCAAAAACATAACAGACATAATGGTTTTTATGCTGTGCAAACGGCATTTTCTATCTCCTTACCCTATACATACCCTTACAGAAAACTTTCTGCATTTTTAAATTTTCAAAAACTTAATTCTGTATGATTTAGAAACTTGTTTCCTCACGGGGACAAAAAAAATGTCACCACAAAGACAAACATTTTGGATATTGTCGTCTCTGTGGGGATGTGTATTTCTTGGTCAGTAGATTTATAGTTGTTTGTGAGATATGCAGGGGGAAAAAAAGGGTTAGAATTGCCCCTAGCTTCGCCTCTCTGTCCGCTTTGTGAAAAGCATCACATCCACTCCACTTCCTGTTGAATCTTTCAGCACTACATTAGAGACTTTAGTTCTGAAAATATACTTCATTCATTGCTTTTTGTCCCTCTTTAGACTGCTAAATGTTTCCCGGTCAAAGATATTGAATGCCAAAGGACAGAGAGCAGCGAGCAAAAAAAAAAAAAAAACACCAACAAAACATTTGTCAACACAGCTTGAACTACAACACAAAGAGCAGTGTTACCACACGATAGCATTTGAACTATTTATGTGTCTCTCACAACAAAAGTTCCTGCTCCAGGGTGCCGAGAATCAGTCACCTCTGTGGGCTGTGTTTATGAAGATGAATTTCTCATAGATGGTTTTGCAATAGGGTATTTTTTAGTAGCTGTGGGCCTAGTAGTTGGTGGGTTATGGTTCAACGAGATGCAAAAGTCCTCATATGAAAACGATTTGCTTTGGCAAACGTTTCATGAATCTCAAATCAATTTAGATAAAAAGCATCCACTAAATAACAAATGTTAATGTGAATTTTGAATGCTTTGGCACATTGATGTGTAATTTTTCTAGGCTGTCGGGCATCAATGTTCTTCTCATCAGTTATTTTTCTGATATCCTGCAGTCTTTATGAACCAAAAATTTCAATTTTGCACAGGGACTCTCTTGCTTGTCACTTCATGCTTTCTGGACTATTGCATGCTGTAATCTCCTTTCCTGCTTGCCTTTCCTCAAGAATGATTTCTCAGGCCAAATCGCCGAACAAAACCACCTCTTTTCAGACTTCCCATGATTGAAACGTTTACCTTAGTGCTGAATGACTCCTCTAGATGCTGAGCAAGCACTTCGCTGGATTTCCACACTCTTTGACTCCTTCAAGTATTTCATAAATGTTCGGCAGTTTAAACACCAAAAAAAATAAATAAATCAATTTCTTGCTGAGTACGACCTTGATTGATACAAAACTATGATTTGGAAGTGTCTTAGCATTAGCATATACATGACTTTGTTGGATTCCACAGAAGTCACCATAGTTGCCTTCTGTGTTGAGTGTGAATAAAGCATTTGCCAAGGGAAGATGGTTTTCGGGCTTCACGGATTGATGACCTCAAGTGCATTTGTAAAATCTTCTGAGGTTACCTTTGTATCCAGTAAACACACATGAAAAGACAGCAATGTAGTTGTTTGAGGAACAATGTGAGAAGACACACAATAGAGACTTTCTCAGTGGACAGTGTTGGGAGTCAATGTTTTCACTGTCTATTAGAGAGGTGAAAAGAGAGCTAGAAAAATGACACTTTCCATGAACACAGAGGAGTTTCTTATCATTTAAAGACCACAAATCATTTTCTGAGGCAAAATGTTATTTATTTATTGTAATGAACTGTATCACTATAAAACTAATCAAATTCTTACTGTTATTCTCTCTCTCTAATAAATTGTTACTACTACTACTACTACTACTACTACTACTACTACTACTACTAATAATAATAATAATAATAATAATTTGAATAATAATGATATACTATTACATATAATTTATAAATAATATTTATTATTATTATTATTATTATTATTATTATTATTAGTAGTAGTAGTAGTAGTAGTAGTAGTAGTAGTAGTAGTAGTAGTAGTAGTAGTAGTACTATTATTAATTAGCATAAATAAAAAAATTGGATACTATAAATATATTATATTAAAAGTAATTTAAATTAGTAGTGTTAATCATAATAATGCTAATAATAATAATAATAATAATAATAATAAATATATTGTCATTAATTGTATGTCAATTTATTAGAGAGAGAGAGAGAGAGAGAGAGAGAGAGAATGAGAATAACAATACTAATTTGATAGTGAGATATGGATAGATATTTTTGCTTTTAAAAGTTTCTATCATTTTGGAAAAATCATAATGCTTATTTATATAATTTATTGCTAGGCAAAAATTAAGGTTTCATTTTGGGAACAGGGTTGCAAACCCCATAAACATTAATAGACAATAAAACGGCTCGAATAAAATTTTATTGGAGGCTGATGATCACCATCTTCTGAAGGTTAAGTACCTAAAACAAAATTATGTTTAGGCCTTACTGTATATGTTAACCATCAACACATTTTACAGTTACAGTCTAATTATCCAAATGTAAAATAAATGTATTTATTTATTTGTTTGTTTATTTATTCATTATTTATTTATGAATGAATGAATGAATGAATTAATGAATGAACGAATGAACAAATTAATGAATGAATGAATGAAAAAGGACATGAATGCCATGTTTCACATAATTCTTTCAACAATTTGAACTGATGAGACTACACTAACACCAAACCCTGGACATGTTTTAAAGGCATTTTATAGGGTTTATTGATCTGTGATGGCCTTTCAAAAATGCCTTCTTGATAAAGTAGGAGAGTATTCCAGTGGGACAGTCCTGTAGGGATTTTTCTTTGACAGCCCCCTCTCAGCACGTTTAATGCAATGTGCAAGGTCATGTAGATGTATGCATAATGGACCTCACGTTGCCAGCGGCTCATTAGCATTCTGTGAGATGCAAACCTCAAGAATCTCTCACAAAAACCTCAATTAAAGCTGTTAGCTTCACAGTGTCTCAAGGAAAATAGGAGTGGCGGAGTCATTTGTTAATGTCTGAGCCCGTTTATCACATGGAAATGAACAAGTCAATATTGTTTCTAGTAAGCAGAACTCATATGAAAGCTGATTAATATATAATGCTATGTATATATGGCATATCACAAGTGATTCGGTCATGTAATGCAACGTGTTAAGACGTGTTAATTTCCTGACTGAGTCTCCAACATTTCAACTTTCCTAGGGCTTACAACATGTCCTATTTTTGTGAATGGATGAATGAATGAATGACTTAATTTATTTATTTATTTATTTATCTGTTGCTTTTGTGCCATTTTTGTGCTATCTATCTATCTATCTATCTATCTATCTATCTATCTATCTATCTATCTATCTATCTATCTATCTATCTATCTATCTATCTATCTATCTATCTATCTATCTATCTATCTTAGACAGACAGACAGACAGATAGACAGATAGATTGATAGATAGACATAGATATTAAAGTAATTAAATTAAGGTAAAATCACATTCACATAATTGTCTTACTGAATCACTAAACACTTTTTTTCATATTGCATTCATTCTTTATTTTTTATTTTATTTAGCAACATAGTCACTTATACAAACAGAAAAAAGCCTTATTTTAATTAATTAATTAATTAATTAATTAATACATATATTTATTTATTTATTCTAGAAACAGCCTTCCAATTTTAAAATATTACATCCAAAAAAACATAGAAAGTATATATTTTGCTTATTATTATGACAATCTAAACAGAGTAAACTTTTTTTTTAACTATCAATTTAAAATCTAAATGACAGCCTTGTTCATTCGTTCATTCGTTCGTTCGTTCGTTCGTTCGTTCGTTCGTTCGTTCGTTCGTTCGTTCGTTCGTTCATTCACTCATTCATTCATTCATTAAAATAAAAAAAAAGTCCCACAAGTTAATCTAAATATCAAATTTGCTTCAGTTATTGTTTTCTTGCGTTATGTGATGCTGTTTTCATGCCATTTTGGAGGTTTCTGTGAATTTATAACAATCTTCAGATGTTATCCTGTGTTATATTGACACTGGCAATGTGCATTTTAGATATTTATTATAAAAATGCTTTTTAAATGAATAGATTTCAATCTTATTTTTAGTGTAACATCCCTAGACAGTGTGTTGGATTGTGTGATGTGTTGGGTGGATTAGTGAGGCCGTGTGACGTTCATGTCCCAAGGATGAATCTTTGATCCGGCTGTGCTTTTAAAGGGTTGATAATGGTGCCAGAGTGATGTTTTGAGACGCAAGGATAAAAGTCAGCAAACTGATGTTTCCTTATGAGAGTGTGTTGCATATTTAGCTGTCCGTTGCTCTTGCCAAAATACTCTTAGTCCCTGAACAAATCTACTGAAATCTCTCATAAAGACATAATCAGTGTTCCCTCTCTGTTTGCCTAATAGCACTCCACTATTACAATAATTGAGCTCTTCCATTTCTAGAATGCACTTTCATTTTGCTTTCATATATTATCTACTAAACGTACACTACAGATGAATGCCACACTGCAGTAATGCTTTATTGCCGCTGTTTTGGGAAATCCGCGGACCAGCAGTGCTGATATTATTGTAGGTATCAGGTAGAGTTTCTGTGCTGCGTTTTGAATACTGATCTGATTATGAAGACAAAAGGGGAGGTGTCGAGGGAGTCATTAGGGCAACCCTTCTTGCTTTTAAAGAAGCAGCGTTTGACCTTAATTACTGACATGAGCCTTTGTAAAGAGAATTAGAGGATGTGTCAAGTGTGAAATTACATCAATGAATGTAATACCACACTTGTAGCCTTCAGGGAAAGGTGACAACCTGATTGGTAGTAGAGATATAGGAGAGAGTTTTGCACTTTTTTTTTAGCATGAGTTATAGGGACACAGGGATTTGTTATAAATTCATTGAATCATTCAACTTTTTTCTTAACATAGCTTCAAGTGCTTTTCATGTTGCTAGATTAAATTGAATTAAAATAATACATTAATTGTATTTTATTTTATTCAACTTGTTCCAAATGCATAGCGTTCAGTGTTTATATATATATATATATATATATATATATATATATATATATATATATATGAATTATTTATACACTGAACGCTATGCATTTGGAACAACATTTGAAGTGGATCAAAACCTTTCATCAAAGTTGTCCTAAAACCTAAAACCACAATGCATTCTTGTCTTAGGAAAACTTTGATTAACTTTTTTGATCCACTTCAAATGTTGACTATACTGTATAATCCCCCATGTTATTTATTTATTTTTTATTTTATTTTATTTATTTTTTTAAATTTTAGATTATTTTGTAATCATATAACTTTTTCAAACCTCTAGCTTGCCATGCTTTTCATATGTTTTCTCATATTTTGTTTTTTGTTTTATTCAACTTGTTCCAAGCCAGTAGCTTTCAGTGCTATTTATGTGCTTTTTGTTTTGTTTTGTTCTAGTATTTTTTATTTTGTTTTAATTTATGCAACTTGTTCCAAACCCATAGCTTCCAGTGCTTTTCATATGGTTTCCCATGGTTTTTAAATCCATAATTGGATATTATTGTCAAAATGATGCCATTGACGTCAAACCTCTTGTGACACATATCTAACTGCACTATATATTTGAGAGCTGCAATCGGGAAAGGAAGATTTTTAGTAAATAACATAATTGTATAGTCTATGAGTCATAAAGATCACTTCTACGCTGTTTCATGGTTTATTCTGCAGCATAAAGGGTTGGAACGACATGAGAGTGTATAAATAATAATAACATATTTGAATTTTCTCTTCTGACATTCCTCTGCCATTCCTCAGATTTTCTGGATTTTTTAAACCAAAAACTATTCCTCTCTTGCCTTGTAAGTATTGGCATTTCCTTCAAAGACAATTAGTTTTTTAGGATAATTTGCAATCTTCTATGGAAATGATATCACATAACCTATTAACAGAGCAACTTTGCATTGAGATTGAAATGAATAGTCATATACTGCGCCCACAGAGGGTCAAGCAAAGTTGAAGCACTCCATATTATTGCAGTAAATGTTAGTATGGCTTCAGGTTCAACAATATGGACTGCAATAACACAGCTTCCTCAAAAGCTCATTTGAATTTATGAGATTTCACAGGAGAAACCAATCCAGCTTTTTATTTCAAGCTCTAAAATTATAGTTAATCTTAAACCGAGGTGATATTTAAATCACCTCTAATGCAGCTAGAAGGTAGATTACTGGATGTGACCCTGGACTCAATCAGGAAATGCTTTTGTGATGGAAAATATGACAGACATCCAGCATATTTGTATATGTTATGCAACAGAAACAGGACTGTCTTATAAAGCCCATATTTCCTTCAATTACGACAGAATCCTCTAGAGATGAAAGCGCCTATTTTAGATTTTTAGTCTCTCATTAGACAATAATTGGACTGCAAATCAAATGTTTACCCAGACTTATGCATCAAACTTTTTGATTTGGACATACAGTACATTACCTCCTATAAAATAAAACCATTCAGAGCACTGGAACAAAAACATCTAGTGGATAATAATTACTGGATAAAGTGTTCAGTATTTACCACGTAACTGAAAAAGGTCAAGAGTAATGGAATTGTTATTTTTCTTTTCAGTGAAGATTTTCTGTTGTACCCACCTGCATCACTTTCACAGTCCTCATATAAAGTGTCTTGTAATAAATTTGGTTGAAAGTGAATATTCGGAGAAATATTCACGTTATTAAAAAGAATCTGTCTCTGCAGCATCCACCTGCTTCTCCAAAGATATGAAAGATTTGATTTACCAGTATATTAGTCTGGGCGTTTAAGACATTGAACTGTCAAGACTTTAGAAAGGATGACAGCTATAGGGACAACTATAGGGACAAAACATGAAGGCTTTCTTTAATTTAATTTTATATTATGCCATGGTCTGTCTGAATACTCGATTCTGATTGGCTGGCAGGTGTTGATTAAATTTGTTGAACTGCACAGGTAGTTACAGGTCAGTTTAATCATGTTCTATATTAATGCGCTTCCTATAAACATTGGTAACCATAGTAACATATAGTTACAGTTGAATAGTGATACAGATGAAAATAACCATAATTTTTATCGTTCCAGTCAAATATTGCAGCGCAAATATTATTAACATCTTTAATATGTGAATGCTGGCAAATGACCATGGCATAAACGGGATAATTTGCTGTGCATCGGGTGGTTCTTCGCCTCCACGTCGTGCATTCAAATCGTTTAATGCACAGCTAGGAGTTGATTATCCCTTACTTATTTTATATTAATACATTTTTTAATTATTTGGATTACTATTTTTATTTTTTTAATTTAAAAGTAACTTGCTGTTATTGTATGTAAACTCACTAAAGATGAACTTTTTTATTTTATTTTATTTTTCAATTAATATTTTAAGTGCTTTATTTTATTTTTTTTTATTATACCTATTTTATAAAGTGTCTTATTGCTTATTTAAATTAAAAACTCAAGCCTTCATTAAAACTATTATTTCATTAAATTCTTCCATTCACTCATTCAAATGTTATTAAGATGACATGCAAACTGGGTTTAATAGTAGCTAATGAACTACTGCTTCACACCAAAGGTCTTACTAATCTACACTGTGTATTTTAGCATGACAGGATCAATCAGCATCAAGGACTGGAACTATCAGTCGTCACCCACACTCTATTTTATGTTTGTTTAATTATTTGTCAACACAAACATGACCTGCATTGATATCTGTGCCCTATCACAACTCAAAATCTGCAATTGACACAAGCAGGTCAAACCCAATAATTCCCTTCACATTTGACCTAAAGTTGTTCACACTTTTGTCAAGCTCTTACTTTCTTCTCAAAGGGCAGGCAGTTCACCGATCACATTATTAAATTGATTGTGCCATTTGCCCTTTCCAAAGGAGTCCCTCTGTACTTATCAATAACTTTGTGTTGATTTATTTATTTATTTATTTTTTCAAACTCACAAGCATGTCAATAAAGCTTTCATAGACAAAATGGGCTTTTGTGGAGAGCTGAGGCACACGGATGTTTGACGTAATGTCTTAGCAGTCTATTAGTGGACACATATTATGATGTTAAAGCAACAGTTCATGAGGAAATTAACAGTATGTCATCATTCACAGCTTTTTCAGTGAATAAGCTGAATAAAAATACATTTATAAAATACATCTTTTTTGTGACTGTTGTTTTTATATGTCCTGTTTTAATTTTAATTTTAGTAACTGTTTTGTGTTTTTATTTTGTATAAGTTTTTTTTATTTGTTTTTTTTAATGTCAGTATAGTTTGTATTAATTGATTTTTTTTTTTTTTTTTTTTGGTTATTGTAGCACATCAAGATAAAGTAAATAAAAATGAGAAATGCTGCTTTGTCAACTAGCTGAAACACAACAAGTTTTTCTTTTTTTAGTTATTCCTTTTTTCCCTTTTTATTTATTTATTTCCATTATATTATATTATATTTATTTTCCAGCAAAGCTATCATGTGATGTCTCAAAAAAAAAACCTTACACTTTTGTCATGCTTTTTATACTTGATAGCTCATTGTAATTGTGTGTATAAGAGAAATAAGAACGTGAACAACATGAGGATGAGTAAACAATGCTAAACTTTGCATTATTCATATAGCTCTTTGACGGAAAGTTTTTATTTGTGTTATTATTGGTCAGGAGGTGCAAAACAAAGCAAAGATAATAAAGTGTGAACCGCATCTCTAGAAATCTTTGAAAACAAATGGATGTTCTCTATATTAATCATGCCATCTCACCGTTCTGAAGGTCTTAAGAACAATCCCAATGAAAGTGTAATGACATATCTGCCTTTATTTAATGTGACGAAAACATTATGCAAGCACAAAGCCACAACAACATTAATAATGAATTTGCATTAAATATTAAAAGGTGGGTTTTATTGCATTTCAGGCGCTTATGAAGTGTAATCGCTATATGTTTGTGTTTGCGTACCCTCACACTGCCAAGCTGCACTCATAAGGCAATATTTATTATAATAAGGCCAAGGCCGGCTGCGTAGCGCTGCCTTTGAGATGCATGCAAGGAAGGGTAATTAACACAGCCAATTATGAGAGAATAATCCCACACGGGTCTTAAAGAAGCTCACATCTGGAGTCGGATCAAACACGTGGAGCTGTGGGACTACAGTGGCAAGACCTCAGTCTAATGTAGGCCGCTGTTCACCAGTTTGATCACGAGTTTTGGAAGTACAAACTGTTGTATACATCATAAATAATCCAAATTGCTACTGATGTGTTTCATTTCAGTGCTAATTGGTGCCACGATGCATTAAGAGGATTTGCTGTATGCAGTTCAGTGTGAATGCAGTCGACACATCGCAACTGCCTCAATTAAGTTCCCCTTATCAAATATTGAGATCCATCAGCATACTGATTTATCCGGAAATACTCTGACGTCGTCTGATAGAGGCATTCCATCTGGTGAAGACGAACAAAGATGTGAAGTAGCAGATAACTCAGTCACAGGTCTCATTCTGTTTTTAAAACTGTGCTATTGATTTTATTGTTCAGATCTATATATATATATATACAGTATACAGTGGGTACGGAAAGTATTCAGACCCCCTTACATTTTTCACTCTTTGTTATTTTGCAGCCATTTGCTAAAATCATTTAAGTTCATTTTTTTCCTCATTAATCTACACACAGCACCCCATATTGACAGAAAAACACAGAATTGCTGACATTTTTGCAGATTTATTAAAAAAGAAAAACTGAAATATTGCATGGTCCTAAGTATTCAGACCCTTTGCTCAGTATTTAGTAGAAGCACCCTTTTGAGTCTTTTTGGGAAAGATGCAACAAGTTTTTCACACCTGGATTTGGGGATCCTCTGCCATTCCTCCTTGTCGATCCTCTCCAGTTCTGTCAGGTTGGATGGTAAATGTTGGTGGACAGCCATTTTTAGGTCCATTTTAAGTCAGGGCTCTGGCTGGGCCAATCAAGAACAGTCATGGAGTTGTTGTGAAGCCACTCCTTCGTTATTTTAGCTGTGTGCTTAGGGTCATTGTCTTGTTGGAAGGTAAACCTTTGGCCCAGTCTGAGGTCCTGAGCACTCTGGAAAAGGTTTTCATCCAGGATATCCCTGTACTGCCGCATTCATCTTTCCCTCGATTGCAACCAGTCGTCCTGTCCCTGCAGCTGAAAAACACCACCACAGCATGATGCTGCCACCACCATGCTTCACTGTTGGGACTGTATTGGACAGGTGATGAGCAGTGCCTGGTTTTCTCCACACATGCCGCTTAGAATTCAGGCCAAAAAGTTCTATCTTGGTCTCATCAGACCAGATAATCGTATTTCTCACCATTTTGGAGTCCTCCATGCAGGCTTTCATGTGTCTTGCACTGAGGAGAGGCTTCCGTCAGATCTGCAAATCTGCAAAAATGTCAACAATTCTGTGTTTTTCTGTCAATATGGGGTGCTGTGGGTACATTAATGAGGAAAAAAAAAAATAAAAGATTTTAGCAAATGGCTGCAATATAACAAAGAGTGGAAAATTTAAGGGGTCTGAATACTTTCCGTACCCACTGGATATATATATATATATATATATATATATATATATATATATATATATATATATATATATATATATATATATATATATATAAGGGCTGAAAAAGCAAGACATTTTGAAAAAATTCAACTGGGAGAACATCTAGCAACTAATTAAGTTAATTGACTTCAGGTCTGTAACATGATTAGCTATAAAAGGGATGTCTTAGAGAGGGAGAGTCTCTCAGAAGTAAAGATGGGTAGAGGCTCTCCAATCTGTGAAGGAGTGCATAAAAAGATTGTGGAATACTTTAAAAACAACATTCCTCAATGTCAAATTGCAAAGGCTTTGCAAATCTCATCATCTACAGTGCATAATATTATCAAAAGATTCAGAAAAACTAGAGAAATCACTGTACGTAAGGGACAAAGGCTGAAGACCTTTGTTGGATGCCCATGGTTTTCGGGTCCTCAGACGACACTGCATCACTCATCGGCATGATTCTGTCATTGACATTACTAAATGGGCCCAGAAATACTTCCAGAAACCACTGTCGGTAAACACAATCCGCCATGCCATCTGCAGATGCCAACTAAAGCTCTATCATGCAAAAAGGAAGCCGCATGTGAACATGGTCCAGAAGTGCCATCATGTCCTGTGAGCCAAGGCTCATTTAAAATGGACTGTTTCAAAGTGGAAAAGTGTTCTATGGTCAAACGAGTCCAAATTTGACATTCTTGTTGGAAATCACGGACGCCGTGTCCTCCAGTCTAAAGAGGAGGGAGACCTTCCAGTGTATTATCAGCATTCAGTTCAAAAGCCTGCATCTCTGATGGTATGGGGGTGCATAAGTGCATACGGTATGGGCAGCTTGCATGTTTTGAAGCAGTATGAATGCTGAAAGGTATATAAAGGTTTTAGAGCAACATATGCTCCCCTCCAGATGACGTCTATTTCAGGGAAGGTCTTGTGTATTTCAGCAGGCCAATGCAAAACCACATACTGCAGCTGAATTGGCCTGCCTGCGGTCCAGATCTTTCACCTATAGAGAACATTCAGAGCATCGTTTAACAAAAAATACGTTGACCACGAACTCTTCAGCAGCTTGAAACCTATATCAGGCAAGAATGGGACCAAATTCCCCACAACTCCAGAAACTCATAACGTTGATGCCCAGACGTCTTCAAACTTTTTTGAAAAGAAGAAGAGATGCTACACCATGGTAAACATGCCCCCGTCCCAACTATTTTGAGACCTGTAGCAGGCATCAAATTTGAAATGAGCTAATTTTGTGCATACAATTGTAAAATTTCTCAGTTTAAACATCTGTTATGTTATCTATGTCCTATTTTGAATAAAATATTGGCTCATGTGATTTTAATTTCTTTTAGTTTTCATTCATAAAAGTTGTACAGCCTACTTTTGTTTGTTTGTTTGTTTTATTTTCTGATAATGGGTGGGGGGGGGGGGGGGGGGGGGGTAAGTCAGTGGCTACTGTCAGCTGTTCGGTTATCAGCATTCTTCAAAATATCTTCTAGAAGAAAGAAGCTCATACAGGTTTGGAACAACTTGAGGATGAGTAAATGATGACAGAATTTTCATTTTTGGGTGAACTATCCATTTTATTGGTAAAATTAGTGATTGCGGGGGGATTTTAAAAGATTGAGATGCAATTATAATTTGTTAAGCTTTGCTTTGTTTTAACTATCTTTATACTTTTGTTTTGTTATCCCATATTCATGAGAATGGGTGTTATTTGATACAGCTTGGAGTTAAAGTGCAGCCTCACTTTAAATTCCTTACAGGATGTTGACCCGAAATGACAGGAAGAGGAATTAACTGAGTTGCCTTGTCCCAAATTGCACACTTGAAGTGCACTTGTGGTCTTTCGTGTGCCCATGAACTCCATGAGGCTGTAGGGTGTCCTATTTGTCATTTTGTATTTCAGAAGGGTGCTCAAGTGCCCCCTCCAAGCACTTTTGCAATCCCGCGCTGACGTGGACTCTTCTGCTCATTGCGACCCGACAGTTTATGCAGCATAACATCACCAGAAATGCAGACTCAGAGGACTGACAGTGCTTAGAGACAGTCACACAGCAGAGGGATTTCATTACTCTAACACAAGTTATTACACCAAAACATGAATAATTACATCATTTCCCTCCCAAATGAATTATGCATATTTATTCCCTGACATGTAAAATATTACTCAACTGATTAGACATATTTGACAAAAAAATATATCAATAGGGTTAAAACCAAGTACAGCACTGCAAAATGTGCACCACATAATTTTCACACAACTTTATAAAAGAAATAGGCCTACAAAAAAAAAGGAAAAAGTATATATTATTATATTATTAAAAAAAAAAGCTTGATTCAAAAGTGAATACAAGAAACCAAGAAAAAGCACTGCAAAATGTGCACCACATCATTTTCAGATAACTTTATAAACATAAATATTAATAAATTATGTAGGTTTTTACAAAATAAATGAAATAAAATTGTATTGTATAGCTTTAAATTAATGTTTTCCTTTCTTCTTCTTTTTAATCTACATCTGTTTAAGGCTTTGCTATAGTGTACTCCTAAAAGTTACATATGTTTTATATATATTTCATATAATTTAATATTTGGAATTTAATTTGTAATCTTTCATTTAGTTATATTTAATTAACTTATTTCAATTCCATAAAAACAGGCCAAAAATATGAGCCTTTGTTTCAATAACAACAACAACAAAAATCTAAACAAAACAGTCAATTAAAATTCAATCCAAAAATTTGAATGTATTTTTTTTTTTTTCCTGTTTCAGTGCTGGTTACTCGCTATGTTTTTGCCTTTTTACTGAAACACCACAATCAACCCACTGCTGTAGTAGTTAAATGTAATCACAGTTTAGACCACAGCTGTTTTTGGTTTTAATACACACAAACATTTACTCTCTGAATATATTCTCACTGAAAATGCAGATAATAAATCATAAAAGTGATCTAGTACTTTGGAAAAACATTTTACTACCAAATGAATGTGGGCACCTGCTTGCTGAATATTTTATTCCAAAATAATTGTCATAAATACTGTTCCCATCTGCTACTATAATAGCTTCCTCTGGGACAGCTTTCCACTAGATGTTAGACCATTTCTGCGGGGATTTGCTTTCGTTCAGCTGGAGGAGCTTTAGTTACCTCAGGCGCTGATGTGGGGCAAAACGCTGCGGATTATATTTGATGGTATGGCTCACTGGAGGGTGTCGAGTTGGGTGGAGGTCAAAACTCAAGCTCTTCCACAAACCAGCTCTTTGGACCTTGTTTTAGCAAAATGTGCTGATCAAACTAAGAGTTCACATTATGGATTGTGAAGGCTACATCTATTGTGTTTTATAACTGAATAACTGATTGTGTAGATAAATATTATACAAAAGAAATGGCCCTTCCATCCTCTAAATTAAACTAGCAGTTTATTCATTTCTTAATGTTTTTGTTCACTTCACTGGGGAATAACAATGCTCTCTTTCTATCACCGATTATGAGTTATTTTAAACTGGACTGAAGCTATAACGTTTCCAAATCACCTTGAAAGATCAAATAGTCCATACCTGACAGTCTAAAATGAAACCAAATCCCAAATTATTAAAAACAGAGTGTGTATCCAGCCATAGCCATTCATCTGCCATTCATTCAATTAATAAAACATAGCTTTATACTCAAGAGCTTTTACATGCCCTTTTATGAGATATCTGTGGCTCAACTGTTAAATGGGTTGCAGAAATTATTATTACAGCATTAAGGAAACATTTATGTATGTATGTATGTATGTATGTATGTATGTATTTATTTATTTATTTATTTATTTATTTATTTATTCATTTATTCATTCATTCATTCATTCATTCATTCATTCATTCATTTGTCCTGACAAATTCTGGGATATTGTTGAGACGTAACTCTACAGAGCGTGCACAGAGTTCGCAGAATGTGCTTAAAGCGCTTGAATATGGGTTTTAGGAATGCAAACTTGAATACCTATAGAAAATTGTCCCATTTTGTGGAGAAGTGCCTGAAATAAAAGCAGAATGTGTGTATGCACTTAAGATTCTCAGGGAACAAAGATGTATTTTATAGAAATCTCTTTTGGGAAGTTCAAAATTGGTTTTACACCAAGTATTTTTATAATAACTGCATTCTTGTAGCAGTACAGACACAGTCGATGTCAAAAAGACTATCTTTACAAAAAAGAAGAAGAAATCAAGTATGTAATCATATAATAATAATAATAATAATAATAATAATAATAATAATAATAGTAATAATAATAGTAATAATAATAATAATAATAATAATAATAATAATAATAATAATAATAATTAATAATTAATTGATATAATAATTAATTGAAATAAAAAAATAGCAACAAAAATTGCCAGGAAAAAAAAACAAACAGTTTAATTGGTTTATGAAGCCATTTTAACTATATATGACCCTGGACCACAAAACCAGTCTTAAGTCGCTGGGGTATATTTGTAGCAATAGCCAAAAATACATTGTATGGGTCAAAATGATAAATTTTCCTTTTATGCCAAAAATCATTAGGATATTAAGTAAAGATCATGTTCCATGAAGATATTTTGTAAATTTCTTACTGTAAATGTATACATTTTTTTTTTTTTTTTTCATTTTTGATTAGTAATATGCATTGCTAAGAAATTAATTTGGGCAACTTTAAAGGCGATTTTCTCAATATTTAACGAGTTTGTTTGCCCATATAATCATTGGGAAATAGAGTAAACTTATTTGGCTTGCTGTCCACTGATGGGTGGCTCGATGAAGCAGTTTCAACTCGAGCTCTGATAAACACCCCAGGGACATGATATAAGGTGATTACAAAGGGCAAGGTACCTAAGAAGAAGGTGGAGATTGGGGAGGTGGAGGGATGCTAGAGCAGCTGAGACTGGAGAGAGGTAAGCAGCTGCTTATATACTCTGGCTGTTGATTGAAAGATTAGATGGGCTTGCTCCTCCCTAACTTATGTTTAGGAACTTCATTTAGATTTTTTTTTTTTTTTTTTTTTTTTTGCACCCTCAGATTCCAGATTTTAAATATTGGCCAAATATTGTCCGATCCTAACAAACCATACATCAATGGAAAGCTTATGTATTCAGCTTTCAGACGATGAATAAATCTCAATTTAAAAAAATTGACACTTAAGACTGGTTTTGTGGTCCAGGGTCACATATTGGCAAATTGATAAAAAACAAAAAACAAAAAAAAAAAACATTTTACTATTTCATTATTTTTACAGGTTAAACAAACAAACAAACAAACAAAGAAACAACAACAACAAAAAAAACAACAAAAAACAGACAAACAGGAATTAAATAATACATAGTTTTAAATATGTCTACATATATCAGTTTGAAAACCAGTTTTAATTAAATTGAATTGCACTAGAGCATTGTTGTAGCGGTAAAGTCACATAGGATGTCAATAAGCCTGTCTGATAAGGCATTTCTTCTGTTTCCTAGTATTCAAGCATGAGCACTGATATCCACCCACACATTTCCAGCATGTTTTCAAGGCGCTGAGGATCATTGTTTAATTTCAGCAGCTCTTGACAGCTCAGGGAAGCACAGAGCTGTTGATAATAGACTGTATTGGTTGATCATCCTCAAAATAAAAAGAAAAGTTCAGGAGCTCTGGCTCCAACTTGACTTTAAAGTCACAGAGACGTGAAAGTGTCACAGGTAGTCTTTGGTGTAATACATCAAGGGACAGCCAGGCCAGAACAAGCAGCCACAGAAGACAACCATGGAGTAACAGATAAGAGACTCTTTTGCTGAGATGAAAGATGCCTTTTGTGTGAACTGTTCATCTTGAGTCAAGAGAAATGACTAATATGTGCCTCAAAGTGAGAATGCAGAGGCATCACAAAAACACACAGCTGTGAAAGTCGAAAAAACTAAAGAGAGAATCCACCAATCAGAGAAGTTGCTGTTTCTATGAAATGTCCATGTGTCAACAAATGCTAGACATTTAAATGCAATAAATTCAAAGCTTCTAAAGTGGTGTGATGTGCTGTTTCCAAATTCAAAAGAGAACCGCTGTGTCCAGCGCTATGTGAAGTTAAACACTCAGTTTGAAACTGCATCACTTAATTATTTCCCAGTTGTGTACCATGATTCCTTCAGAAAAGATAAATTATTGATTTAGTTCAGTTAAATTTTTTTTAGCTCTTTTTCACCAGAAAACATAAGAAGCAGTTTTGCTCCCCATGATAAACAAACGCTGTATTAATATTAGGGTCATCTGTGACTGGGGCAAAGGTTGTATAGATTTGAGATTGTTTTCTCTACATTTTGTAGTGTTATTTTACATTATAGATTTGCAATAGTTTATGAATATTTTTATATTTCTCATTATGTGTGTGTGTGTGTGTGTGTGTGTGTATATACAGCTCGGCTACTTTAAAATAATTTTGCATGCATACATAGTGCATATACGCAGGGTCAACTGTAAATGTAATTTTGCTTCAATGTGGGAATAAATAGTTTCTGGAATAGTAGCACATCCTCTGTTTCATAAATAATCAAACAGGAAGGGGAAAGTAAAAGTTGAAATGTACACGATTTGAAAAACTTCATCAATAAATCTTCAGAAAACACCATATAAATGCACATTGGCACTATTGACTATTATCAGCATATGCTAATACAATGCCCTACAAATGACCACGACCCTGCAATTAGCATGTGACAGAGGGTCTCAAACTTTTTTAGTACACAGGTAATTGTTTTCAGTATTTGTTCTTGATGCAAACACTATATATAATGCAAACATTTTACAAGTTATTTTAGTGCACTAAGTTCAGCTAAATTAAAATAAGAAATGTTGTCTCAGTTTTTTTTTTTTTTTTTTTTTTTTTGTACAGCCCAAGACAGTAGTCAGACTTGCATCTATACAGAAATTAAATTTTAAAAAATAAATATACCCAAATAATTATCCACAGAGTAAAAAGTGTGACAGTCTCGGGAATCTAGTTACTCCCAACCTTTTGCCACCAAATCCAAAGTGAGCATCCAGCCTACCAGCAAGATCCTGAGAAGATCTCTGACTCCATATAAGAAATAAAATAAGAAATAAAATATAGATCACGTGGATCATTTCATCAAGACAAACTTGAATACACAGAGTGGGATACAGTATTTTACAAAAACATCTCTGCTGCGATGCTACATGTACTTCCCAAGTAGACATTTGACATCAAAGACAGAGAGGCCATGTTATTGATTTCCCCTGTATCTGACAGGTACAGTAAATGTATATTCAATGTAAAGTGCTTCAAAGTGCCTCAAGTGTCATGAAACCACATGAAAAGATTTGGTTGCTATAGGCTGCAACAAATGTGTTCACAGTAAAGCATGAAAACATGTATTTGAACCAGTACAGGAAAAAGGTCCTGGCAACTGCTTTGATACATTGACATAAGGAGAGAGAGTGAGAGAAAGAGAGAGAGAAGAAAAAAACTGGTTGAATGTGGGCTCACAAAACTTAAACATCTGTCGACTCTTTTGGTGAATTTAAAATTTGCTGAAAAACTGAGATATCATGAAGACATGTAGTTCCAGACTACACTGAAAAAAATGATAACCTAAAAAGGATAAGGTCCAAATATCTTTAACATCTCTGAATCAACCTAAATACATTCATTTATACCAGCAAAACTATGAGCAAAGTTGGACTTGCCACTACAATAACAGACAAATTTGCATACGTCTTGCAAATTGTCTGATAATCATTATCTGTGCTTTGAAGGGTCAGAGGCTAATGGGGTCAAAGTATGAGCTGTTTGAACTTTGAGTGCTGCTTAACAATGCTTGGAGTATTGCAGATGCTGACGCTTAGAGTTCAATACATTGGATAACACAGAACCAGTCAAGTCTTTTTGAATAAGGTGAAGGTACTTTACTGTAAGCCTGTTCAGCTTGATCATATATTAAACACATGATTACTATATAGATTATTTGCATTTAAAATACAAAAAAACAACAACAACAACATAAAAAAAACATTCTTTGCCAGAAGGCATGTACGTTTATGGAAAGTACTAATGCTAATGAGGCACAAATGTTGAATCGTAACAGGCAAACACACACACGCATACAAATCAGCAATGTCAGCTTGTTTATTCAGACTTTAAGTAAGTTGGGACAACAAATATAGAAAAAAATGTTGGTCTAACATATTTTTAAACACTACTATTCAAAAGCTTGCAGTCAAAGGTGCTTTTTTCAACTATTATTCACCTGTATCCATGTAATTATATGCATACATTTATAATGTTACAAAACATTTCTGTTTCAAATAAATACTGTTCTTTTGAACTTTCTACACATTAAAACAGTTTGAAAAAAGAATCACAATTTCCACAAAAAAAAAAAAAAAAAAAAAATACATTTTAAATGGAAAATATTTATTTATTGTTTTCTTATATTGTTTTTAAAGTAATTCATATTTCTGAGTATCTGTGAAAAAAAAAAAAGTCATTCTTTTTTTTTCTTCTATTGTTACAGTGTACCATGGTTCCTTATATAGCCAGCAACATTTTTGTACAATAAAATGTTGGCATTTTATTGGGTCACCACTTCATGTAAAATATGGGTCCCGAAGCGGAACCAGTTGAGAAGCATCATTCAGGCAGAATTGTATACTCAGTATATATGCCCTTTTTGAAAGAGTGCGCATGAATGGACTACATTATTCAGAAAGAGCTCTGATAAGGGCATGTCGAACAACCTTCAGACTGTTTTAGGTGCAGAATTCCTAGTTTAGTTAAGGTAAGACTCCTGAACTCCTGAATAATTCATGTGTCCATGCAATGGTAAGTGACCATGTCACGCTGTAAGTGCATGTACACAGAGCATGCAAAATAGCATATGTATTTTTGAATTGACCAACTATGCCAGTATTTTCAGAATGTACTACACACAAAAAGTACAGTAAATCGTCCTGCATTAACCTTCTTGGATGTGAAGGAGGACTAAAAAGAACAGGTTGCATACTATAGATTAATATTCAAAACACAATGACCAAATTAGTGAGAGAAAAATGAAGAGGGAATGTCATATCGGAAAGGTTAAGACATTCATGCAGAAACCTGTATTGTAACTTAACTCACTTACAATGTTTACTGTCTGTTAAATTAATCCTGACTCTTGTTTAAGGTTCTACAAGCGGATTAGAAACAGCTAATGCATTTAATGTGATCTGAAATAAAGGTTTAAATCATTGTTTTGGTTTTGGAGTGCTACTTTAGTCTGCAATGGGATTTAAATGAGCTCTGGTAATTTTTTGAATTTATATGTGAGGGCTTATTTAAAAAGTCTTCTTCTTTATATTTCACTTTTTAGTTGCATGAATCCATATCAGCATCCAAAATAGCAACAGAATTTCAGCAGTCAACATGCTAGACTGAACTTGAGTGTTTCGTATGATGAAAACTACAACCCAAATTCCAGAAATGTTGGGACTTTTTTAAAATTTGAATAAAATAAAAACTAAAAGAATTTCAAATCACGAGCCAATATTGTATTCACAATAGAACATAGATAACATATTTTACAATTTTATGCACAAAATGAGCTCATTTCAAATTTGATGCCTGCTACAGGTCTCAAAATAATTGGGACGGGGGCATGCTTACCATGGTGTAGCATCTCCTCTTATTTTCAAAACAGTTTGAAGACATCTGGGCATTATGAGTTTCTGGAGATTTGGTGTTGGAATTTGGTCCCATTCTTGCCAGATATAGCTTTCCAGCTGCTAAAGAGTTCATGGTCGTCTTTGTCATATTTTTTGTTTAATGATGTGCCAAATGTTCTCTATAGGTGAAAGCACCCGGACTCTTCTACTACGAAGCCATGCTGTTGTAATAGCTGCAGTTTGTGGTTTTGTATTGTCCTGCTGAAATACACAAGGCCTTCCCTGAAATAGACGTCGTCTGGAGGGGAGCATATGTTTCTCTAAAACCTCTATATACCTTTCAGCGTTCATAGTGCTTAAAAACATGCAAGCTACCCATACTGTATGCACTTATGCACCCCCATACTATCAGAGATGCTGGCTTTTGAACTGAATGCTGATAACATGATGGAAGGTCTCCCTCCTCTTTAACCCAGACGACACAGCGTCCGTGATTTCCAGCAATAATGTCAGATTTAGACTTGTCTGACCATAGAACACTTTTCCACTTTGAAACAATCCATTTTAAATGAGCCTTGGCCCACAGGACACGACGGCGCTTCTGGACCATGTTCACATATGGCTTCCTTTTTGCATGATAGAGCTTTAGTTGGCATCTGCAGATGGCACGGTGGATTGTGTTTACCGACAGTGGTTTCTGGAAGTATTCCTGGGCCCATTTAGTAATATCAATGACAGAATCATGCTGATTAGTGATGCAGTGTCGTCTGAGGGCCCGAAGACACACGGGCATCCAACAAAGGTTTTCAGCCTTATCCCTTACACACAGAGATTTCTCCAGTTTCTCAGAATCTTTTGATGATGTTATGCACTGTAGATGATGATATTTGTAAAGCCTTTGCAATTTGAGGTTGAGGAACATGTTTTTAAAGTGTTCCACAATTTTTTTCTTTTTCACAGAACGGAGAGTCTCTGCCCATCTTTACTTCTGAGAGACTCTGCCTCTCTAAGACAGCCCTTTTATAGCTAATCATGTTACAGAGATGATGTCAATTAACTTAATATTTTCAGAATGTCTTGCTTTTTCAGCCCTTTGTTGCCCCAGTGCCAACTATTTTGAGACCTGTAGCAAGCATCAAATTTGAAATGAGCTCATTTAGTGGATAAAAGCATACAATTTCTCAGTTTAAACATTTGTTATGTTCTCTATGTTCTATTGTGAATAAAATATTGGCTCATGTGAGTTATTTTTACATACCAAAAACCCAGTTATTTTTACATGCCAACAACCTTCTCATTTGTAAGTTTATTTAATTTTTAAGCAAATAAAAATGTAAAATTCTGAGAAATCTACTATTCAAAACTAGGACAGAGAGAAATATCAATATCTCATTTACTTCGAGACAACAACACGATTAAATGGAGAACAAATGAGAACTTTTTCTGACGTCTCCTGCTTCTCAGATGTTTCTCATGGGAAAGACTCAATTTCTCAAACATTTGCTGGTAGTATTTGACTTACATAGTATTTTTAGTATTTTTTTCTTTCTCTCAATACAATGGAAGTCAATGGCTACAGTCAAATGTTTTGTTCCCAACATTCCTCAAAATATCTTTTTTTATGCTCAACAGAACAAAGAAACTCATATAGGTTTGTAAAAACTTGAAAATTTATAACTTTTTTATTTTTTATTTTGGGGTGAACTATTCATTTACAGTGTTAATTTAGCAGACACTTTTATCTAAAGCAACTATCCCTTTAATAATGTCTCAAATTGTGCCTCAAAGTTTGCATTCAAAAATCAGATCTAACATTTTTTTGTCAAATTGACTAAATGATCTGTCATATTATTATTATTATTATTATTATTATTATTATTATTATTATTATTATTTATTAATTGAATGATTACATTATTCATTTATATTGTCTATGTCTATACTTTTTTTTTTTCACCAAAGTAAAAATTAAATAAAAATTCATGTCATGAGTTTTGTAACAGCAGCAACAAAAAAAAAAAAAAAAAAAAAAAAAAAAAAAAAAAAATATATATATATATATATATATATATATATATATATATATATATATATATATATATATATATATATATATATATATATATATATATATATATATAATATATAGTTCATGATTTTTGCTCACCAGGCAAAACTGCATGAAGTACTAGCACATCTCTCCTCAGAAGCTATACTGGAGGTAGCATTCATGTTCATATTAAACGTGAGCAACAGTAAGTGTGATGCTTTTTGAGAAGATACATTCAAAGACTACTAGACTTTAAATCTAATTAAGTCCAACTTTATATTCACTTCCAGTCTCATTTACTTGCTGAATTTAGCATGCCTGACTTCTTCAGACAGAATGTCTATATATTTTATTTAAGTTGTTTTTGTTAGTATTAAATTGGAGGTCGAGGCCTTGAGCCATTTTCTGTCAAACAACAACGGCTCTCGATATACAGCCCATTCTTCTGCGGTTTACCTAATACAAGTGCGCTCTGGGGATAATTGCTTGGCAGTGACTAATCCTTCATTCTGCTGACGAGGATGTTTGTTTTAAGTAAGCAGATTAAACATAAAGGAATGAATAAGTGACTTGCTTTTAATTTGTATGGATAACTGGTTGTGCTGCTATTCCTGGGACACTGCACAGTGAAGATTGCTCTGCCATTCATTATTTTCCCTTCGCTTGCTTGCTTTCTCTCAGGACTACTCCACTTGAAGGGGTGAACAGCAACTGAAGAGAGAGGGCCTGCTCTATTGAATCTTGTTTTGGCAGTGCTATCAAAGATAGAGATATTGAAAGCCATTTCATTTATACTTTTCTGTCTTTGTATGCATTTCAGAAAAATAGACAAAGCAAAACACAAAACAAAAAAGTGTTATAGATATAAAAGTTTTGGGTTGTTTTTCAGGTTTTGAAATGCTGCATTTTTTTTGTTTGTTTCTTTTTATCAGAATATAGTAAAAATAGTAATATTGTGAAATATTATTACAATTGAAAAATAGTTGTTTTCTATATGCATGTTTTAACATGTGATTTATTCCTGTGATGCAAAGCTCAATTTCCAGCATCATTACTCCAGTCTTCATGATCCTTCAGAAATCAATCCAATATGCAGCTGATTTTCTGCTAAAAAACAAAACAACAACAACAACAACAACAACAACAATAATAATACTAATAATAATAATAATAATAATGATACTGTGATACTTGTTTTTACATGATTCTTGATAAAGAAAATAATTTATTTGAAATCATTTTATTTTTTTATTATTATTCTTTTATTAATTTATTTTTTTATTAAAGTTCAAAAGAAGATAATTTATTGTGTAACATTATAAATGAAGCATTTAATATTAATTCCTTAAAAAAAGAAATGTATATCTTAACATATAATCATAACACAAAACCAATGTTGTTATTTTCCTGCTTTTTCTGAGAAAAAAATAAATAAATAAATCATTCAAATTCTGCTAATCCTAAAATATAAAGAGGGCTTTTACATTATACTCAAGATATAAATATTGATCGGCAAAGCCAGACTCTTATGTAAATGGACA
The DNA here is from genome assembly GCA_036784905.1 of Acrossocheilus fasciatus. NCBI lineage: Eukaryota > Metazoa > Chordata > Actinopteri > Cypriniformes > Cyprinidae > Acrossocheilus > Acrossocheilus fasciatus. Next base: position 4,939,885 of record CM071938.1, on the reverse strand, counting down.
TTTCAAATGTAACTGAAGGAAGTGTTTGTGATATATATAACACCTGTGAAAAAACGTGAGGTAAGTCTCCCTCAAGTCTCAGGTCTGTAATACATATTTACACTACAATGCATCATCTGCAGAGTTTAAATAAGCACTTTATTTTTGCGCTTGAAAAATACCCACGATCATCTACTGACATCAGAAGAACACAACAGGCCCAACTGTGCTGTTTTCAGAAGTTGCTAAGCAACTGATTGGCTTAATCAAGCAGGTGTGGAGTGCTCTTAAGTGGATGAACTTTGTACATTTTTCTCCTTTCATGATTTTTTAAAGCCTTTTTGCCTTTAAGTTTACAGGGAAGTCGAGAGAGACTAACAAGTGCGAGAGAAAGCAGGATAGGATCAGGACAGACACAGACATGCTTTATGTGTGTTCCTGTGAGCTCTTTCATTTCTTTATGCTATAAGCTGCTTTCACACAATCTGTATCGTGAAAAGTGTTACACTAATCAACTTGACTTGACATGGAACAAAACAATTCAGGTTTCACAGTTGTGTTCCTCATTTTGTCAACAATGTACGATGTTTATGAAAACTATTATGAAAGACAAATCTTCCAAGATTATTCAATTCTCACAGGCTTAAAAAAAAAAAAAAAATATATATATATATATATATATATATATATATATATATATATATATATATATATATATGGTTATTTTCTGGGTCACAAACATAATACCATCCAAACATTTTAGGTCAGTAAGATATTTTCTGAAATAAATGAATTATTTTATTCAGCAAGGGCCCATTAAATTGATCAAAGGTGACAGTAAAGACATTTGTAATTTTGTTATTTCAAATAAATTTTGTTCTTTTGAGCTTTTTTATTCAGCAAAGAAACATGGGGGGAAAGCATTGATAAGCACTGATCGCATTTGTAATAAAAATACAAATTCTTCTTGAGCAGCAAATTGGCATATTAGAATTATTTCTGAAGGATCGCGTAACACTGGAGACTGGACAATTCAGCTTTGCCATCAAATTAATAAATTACATTTTAAAAATATATGAAAACAGTTATTTTAAATTGTAATAAAATAAAATAATAAAATAATTACAAAATATTGTAATAATTACAATATATTTTACAAAACAATATTTCACAATAGTTTTTTAACAAACGTATATACTGTATGTTTTATGTACTAAATGTGGCTTTGAAATGTGACTTAAGAGGCTTTTAGCATTAACATTAAAAAAATAAAAAAAGACACCAAACTTTTGAGCAGTGTATAATGTCAGCATTGCCACACGAATTATAAAAAAACTGTTAGTAGCTAGCCAAAATATTAAATATATAATTACCATATAAAATAATAAAGAAATTCAACTACCTCTGAAAATGTTCAAAACATTTCAAAAATAATTCCTTGTACATAAACTTTTCTTTTATTTATGTATTTCTCTGTTTCATCCTGTTTTTCTCCCAGTACTCAAGAATCACTGATTTGTGTTTGTTTTTATTGAAGTTCTCTCTATAACCTTCAGAGCGGTAAAACATTGCCTTATAAACTCTGCAAGCTCAGGAGATTTATGTGCTAAATCCCTAAAATCTTACAAACTATCAGTTTGTGCAGCGCTCCATGCAGAATCTCTAGTACAGGCTGTGTTCAATTAGGGAAGCCATTTCAATCTGGCCCTGCAAAGTCAGCACACATTAATAACCACGCTGCTAAAGAGCACGTTGACGAGGAAGTATTTCTCATTCTGCTGACAGATGATAATGGGGAGGATGCTAAGACTGGATTCATCATTCAGTCTTGGTCTTCGTTTCAAAGAAACCCAGAATGCATAACATTATCACATGCTTGAATAAAGTGTTTCCTCAGACATTAACTAAACAAACCTGACTCGTTTATCCAGGACAAAAAAAGAAAAAAAAAAAAGAAAAGAAAAACACGGAAGGTCATTCAATTGGGATAAAGACATCCATTTGTAATGGGAAAATGATGATAATTAGCAGAAAACAATTTCTTCCTCTATAGATTTGCGGTGTGGCGTAATTAATTGAATTCCTAATAAGCTCAAGAGGGGATCCACACAGTTTCAAAATCAATTTGCACTTTATGTAGAAAGAATCCTATTAAATAAATTCATTCCTTTGGATTTCTTTTTCATGCACTCAAAATTATCCAGAACTTCTAGGCACAAATTAAATTCATGCAAGACCTTCCTCCAGAAATGTGATAAATGAATCCTCGGATGACCAGAACTCAACACTCTAGTGAGCCTTTTGTTCATAAATAGATCTAGGCACAAAAAACTTTGAGGACAGTCAGCAAGATCCCTACATGGTGGATCTCCTCTGCAATTTTTCACCATTCCTGGGCCTTTTTGGGAAAAGATGAGCTGTGCAAATTTTGAGACAGGCACATTCGGCTATTCAGTTATCAAATATCACTGTTTATGTTCCACTGAAGAAAGTAAGTCACGGGTTTGCAAAGACATGAGGATGAGTAAATGATGACAGAATTTTCATTTTTAAGGCAAACTATACCTTTAGTTCTGCTCTCAGGTGATTCTCTTAAATCACAACATATCTGCTGTCATGTTTGGCACCATAATTGCTACAGTTACTGTACATAATGATTCTTTATAATGACTGAATTCTGTAGTTAATTACACACTGTCTTTACACAGTCCTGCTTCACTGTCCTTTATTTCCAGAGTCCTCCTACACTTTTGTCTCTGGGATTGACAAAAGAGACACAAGATAAACACTTAGAGTGAAATACCGTCAGGAAAGAAGTCAACTGGAGAGTCTCAGGGTTGTTGACAAGCTAGTAGTACTCAACTCTCATTGTTACTTTCTTCTGCTCTTCCCTCCAGGAAAAGCTGAGCTCAGGTAGTGCAATTTGCATTGTAAAAGGACTTGTAGTCCATGTTGCTCTGCCAAATCCCATCCAGAGACTTGCATGGAGAAAGAAAGTACTGTAAACGAGAGAAATGTGCTTCTGGTGACACAACATCAGATTTTTGGAGATACTGAATCAGTAAAAGTAATAGTTCACTCAAAAATTAGGCCCTCAGGCCATCCAAGATATGGATAAGTTTATTTCTTCAAAAAAAAAAAAAAATGGAGAAATGTAGCATTTACATTACTTGCTCTTATTGTGATGTTTTTTTTTATTTTATTTTTTTAATCAGACTCTCACTCTGATGGCACCCATTCGATGCAGAGGATCCATTGGTGAGCAAGTGATGTAATGGTACATTTCCCCAAATCTGTTCTGATGAAGAAACAAACTCATTTACATTTTTAATAGCCTGTGTGGGAGTACATTGTCAGAATACTTTTATTTATTTATTTATTTTGTGATATTTTAATGCTGATGCAAAGCTATAAGAGTACATTTACTATAGGGAAACCTTAAAAAGTTACATATTGTTTGTATTTGCAAGTTTTCACTGTAAGTGTTTGCAAATCTGTAGACAAATAGAAGCTTGAGGCAGATGTGTTGGGACCTACATGTGGGCAGTTTACTATCAGAGCACATCAATTTCTACGCCTACTATTGTAATTTCAGGTAACTTGGGGATATTGCTATATCACACCTCATATGGAGCATGAAAAGTGGGATATTACAAAAGGGAGGAAATGAAACTCCTATGCTCGTTTTGAATGTTGGTTAAGAGTATTAGCAGGATATATAATAAATTGTATCTTATAATTCTAGAGTATATATATGCATATGTGTGTGTGTGTGTGTGTGTGTGTGTGTGTGTGTATATATATATACACACACACACACACACACATATAGATAGATAGATAGATAGATAGATAGATAGATAGATAGATAGATAGATAGATAGATAGATAGATAGATAGATAGATAGATAGATAGATAGATAGATAGATAGATAGATAGATAGATAGATAGATATAGATATATACACATCAGAATCAGAAAGAGCTTTTATTACCAAATATGTTTGTGCATATAAGGATTTGTTTTAGTGTCATAAGCTTCCAGTTCACAGAGGCAACAACGACACACAGACAATAAAAATAAGATATCCACATATGTAAATATAAATAAGCAAAAAAATGAAAAAGAAAAATAATTTGAAACATAAATGATTGTATATACAGTTGTGCTATAGATGATAGAGTGGGATAGAATAGAAGGAGATGCAGGGATGTACTAGGATGGAAGTGGTAGCAAATAAATATAAGATTATTGCACATTGTTATTGCATAATTGGGGGGTAATCCTTTCAACAGTCCGAACTGTTCTCTCTAGTCTTCTGATCTCTAATTTTGTAGCTGAGCCAAACCAGACAGTTACTGAAGTGCACAGGACAGACTCAATGACAGCTGAGTAGAACTGTTTCAGCAGCTCCTGTGGCAGGTTAAACTTCCTCAGCTGGCGAAGGAAGTTCAGCCTTTGTTGGGCTTTTTTTTACAGTGGAGTTGATGTGAGTGTCCCAATTCAGGTCCTGAGAGATGATGGATCCCAGGAACTTGAATGTCTCCATTGCAGTCACAGTGCTGTCTATGATGGTGAGTGGGGAGAGTGCAGGGGGTTTCTCCTGAAGTCCACTATCATCTCCACTGTTTTGAGCGTGTTCAGCTCCAGGTTGTTAAGACTGCACCAGACAGACAGCTGTTCAACCTCTTGTCGGTAAGCAGACTCGTCACCATCCTGGATAAGGCCGATGGGTGTGGTGTCGTCTGCAAACTTCAGGAGTTTGACAGAGGGGTCTTTAGAGGTGCAGTTGTTGGTGTACAGGGAGAAGAGCAGTGGGGAGAGAACACATCCCTGAGGGGCACCAGTGTTGGTGGAGCGGCTGTTTGACATGAATTTCCCCAGTCTCACCAGTTGCTGCCTATCTGTCAGAAAGCTGGTGATCCACTGACAGATAGAGCTAGAGACAGAGAGCTGGGTTAGTTTGGTCTGGAGGAGTGTAGGGGTGATGGTGTTGAAGGCCGAACTAAAGTCCACAAACAGGATCCTCACATAAGTCCCTGAATTGTCCAGGTGTTTCAGGATGTAATGCAGTCCCATGTTGACTGCATCATCCACGGACATGTTTGCTCGGTAAGCAAGCTGCAGGGGGTCCAGTAAGGGTCCAGTGATGTCCTTCAGATAAGCCAAAACCAGTTTTTCAAATGACTTCATGACGACAGACGTTAGAGCCACAGGTCTGTAGTCATTAAACCCTGTTATCTCGGGTTTCTTTGGAACAGGGATGATGGTGCAGTGTTTGAAGCAGGAAGGGACTTCGCACAACTCCAGAGATCTATAAAAGATCTGTTTGAAGATGGGGGCCAGTTGGTCAGCACAGGTTTTCAAGCAGGCTGGTGTCACACCATCTGGGCCTGGTGTCTTCCTTCTCTTGTTCTTCCTGAAGAACTGGCACACATCTTCTTCACTGATCTGTACAGGATTGGGGAGAGGGGGGGTTGCTAGAGGTGTTAACAGTTGTGTAGAGAGATGGTCAGGACAGGTGTGGGGAGTTTCAAATCTACAATAAAACTCATTCAGGTCTGCAGCAAGTTGTTGATTCACCTCAGTGCTGGGGGATGGTGTCCTGTACATGGTGATGGCTTTCAGGCCTTTCCACACTGAAGCAGAGTCATTGGAAGTGAACTGATCTTCCAGCTTTTTAGCGTAGGTCCTTTTAGCCACTCTAATCTCCTCATTCAGTATGTTCCTGGCCTGATTGTTCAAGACTCTGTCCTCATTTCTGTAGGTGTCCTCTTTGGCCTTACGAAGGTGTCTGAGTTTTGCTGTAAACCATGGCTTATCATTGTTGATTGTTACATAAGTCCTGGTGGGAATGCATATATCATCACAGTAACTGATATATGAAGTTAAAGTCTCTGTGAGCTCGTCCAGATTGGTGGCAGCAGCTTCAAAAACACTCCAATCAGTAAGGTCAAGACAGGATTGTAAAACCCGCTCTGTCTCATTGGTCGATCTGCTCTTATCAGCTGAAAGCCTGGCAGATGAAGCGCGCTGTCTGGAATGGCGTCGTTCAACCAGGTTTCCGTGAAACACAGAGCAGCAGAGTTTGAGAAATCCTTATTTGTCCAGGAGAGCAGAAGGAGTTTGTCCGTTTTGTTGGGTAGAGAGCGGAGATTGGCCAGATGGATGCTAGGCAACGGCAATCTAAATCCATGCTGTCTGAGCTTCACGAGCGCACCGGCTCGCTTCCCCGTCTGTGCGTCCTGAAGCGTCTGAACAGCACCGCCGCTCCGCCGACTACTATGTCCAGCAAAACAGCCGAATAATCGAAAACTGGTAGGAGATTTTGTGGTGTGTTCTGCCGAATGTTCAGCAGTTCTTCTCTGGTTAAACTGATCGTGTTTGAAAAACAAGAAAAACTAACAAAAACACTAAAACAGCTGGATAGCGAAGCTCCATGGCTGCCGTGAGTGGCGCCATCTATATAACATACATATATATATATATAAAACGTCAATTGTGCTACATGTGTGTTCCTTGCGATTTGGATTATTGAAGACTCTCATTTTGTGTAAACTCCATGTCTCCTCGTTCCTCTCCGTAGGCAAGTGTAACATATATACATATACATATACATGTGTATATATATATATATATATATATAGTGGTGTGAAAAAGTGTTGTTCCTGATGTTTTTTTTAGTTTTGTTTTTTTGCATATAGTTTGTCACATGTTTCAGATCATCAAACAAATTTAAATATTAATCAGAGATAACACAAGTAAACACAACATGCAGTAAAGTTTTTTATTATGAAGGGAAAACAAAATCCAAACCCACATGGCCCTGTGTGAAAAAGTGCTTGCCCCCTAAACCTAATAACTGGTTGTGCCACCCTTTGCAGCAACAACTGCAATCAAGTGTTTGCGATAACTGGCAATGAGTCGTTCACATCGCTGTGGAGGAATTTTGGCCCACTCTTCTTTGAAGAATTGTTTTAATTCAGCCAAATTGGAGGGTTTTCGAGCATGAATGGACTGTTTAAGGACATGCCACAGCATTTCAATTGGATTTAAGTCCACACTTTGATTTGGCCACTCCAAAACCTTAATTTTGTTTTTCTTGAGACATTCAGAGGTGGACTTGCTGCTGTGTTTGGAATCATTGTCCTGCAGCATAACCCAAGTGCACTTGAGCTTGATGACACAAACTGATGGCCGGACATTCTCCTTCAGGATAGAGTGCAGAATTCATGGTTCCATCAATTATGGCAAGTCATCCAGATTCTGAAGCTGCAAAGCAGCCTCAGACCATCACACTACCACCACCATGTTTGACTGTTGGTATGATGTTCTTTTTATGAAATGCTGTGTTGGTTTTATGCCAGATGTTACGGGACACACACCTTCCAAAAAGTTCAATTTTTGTCACATCAGTCCTCATAATATTTGCCCAAAAGTCTTGAGGATAATCAAGATATTTTTTGGCAAATGTGAGACGAGCCTTTGTGTTCTTTTTGGTCAGCAATGGCTTTTGCCTCTGAACTCTCCCATGGATGCTGTTTTTGCCCAGTCTCTTTCTTACTGTTGAATCATGAACACTGACCTTAATTGAAGCAAGTGAGGTCTGCAGTTCTTTAGATGTTGTTCTGGGTTCTTTTATGACCTCCTGGATGAGTTGTCTTTGTGCTCTTGGAATAATTTTGGTTGGCCGGTCACTTCTGGGAAGGTTCACCACTGTTCTAAGTTTTCTCCATTTGTGGCTAATGGCTCTGACCATGGTTTGCTGGAGTCCCAAAGCCTTAGAAATGGCTTTATAACCCTTTCCAGACTGATACATGTAAACTATTTTGTTTCTGTCTGTTTATCTGTTTATGAATTTCTTAAGATCGCGGAATGATGTGTCGCTCTTTAAACATGCTTCACTTTGTCAGACAGGTTCTATTTAAGTGATTTCTTGATTCAACAGGTCTGGCAGTAATCAGGCCTGGGTTTGGCTTGTGAAATTTAACTCAGCTTTCTAAAATAATGTGGTTAATCACAGTTCTTTCATGATTTAATTTTTCACGGTAGGTTTGGACAGCTTTTTTCCCTTAATAAATGAAATCATCATTTAAAAACTGCATGTTGTGTTTACTTGTGTTATCTTTGATTAATATTTAAATTTGTTTGATGACAAAGTGTGACAAAAAATTTAAAAAAAATTCACACCACTGTAAATATATATATATACTTGGAACGTGCATTATACTTGGAATGTATATCTAGCAACTTAAGACAGAGAGGCGGTTGTAAAATCACAAACAACATGAGTTTCAGCCAGAGCATACAGGTTAAGGATTTTACACAGCAGAAATAAACATGACAACAGCCACTATAGATTATATAAGATAATAAACACACGATTACGATAGGATATTTGTATGTGATTTTCTTGTGAGTGAATGTGTACATCTGAAATGCTAATTTGTGCAGCGATATAAAATACTATAAATAGCATATTTTAACAACAGTAAACGACCAAATTCCACATGTGATCGCAAAAGGAAGTTATTATAAACACTCAATGGTGGTTTGAAGTGAGTTCTGAGGAAAAGTGTAATATTAATCTCATAAATTGTTCTATGAAGCATGATGCTAATATTAGCTCTAATGCACCTGCAGAACAGGTCCAATTCTTCTTCATAGTGCATTTTGTCACAATACTTCACGTAAGATCGCAAGAAAATGTTTTGTTGTATTTATTTAGAAATACTTTTGATAATAGTTGGGTAAATGTATACTGGGATTGAAGCGATGTGGCTTGGTAAACATTTTATTGCCAGTATAAAGGCTGATAATGGCTGAATAAAAACAAAAGAATAATGATAAAAGAATAATAAGGATTATGTCTCATACCTGGCGGAAGTGTGAAAGGTTCTGTTTCCTTAAACTAGTTTGTCATGCATTTATTTTTCAACACATTTACAGGTAAATCCTAGTATTTTAAATATGCGATAAATCCATGACTGTGATTAACGCGATTACATTTTTTAATCGATTGACAGCACTAATATACTGTATATACGAGGAATATTTGTTTACTGCTAAGGCAAACAAGGCCTAAAACTGTTAGTGCTAGTGCACTTGTTTGCATCAAGACTAAAAAAGGTTGAGAACCGCTGTCACATGGTGAATACAGGGTCGTGGTCATTTGCATGGGAAAATTATTAGCACATGCTGATAAGAGGCTTGAAGCCAATGTGCATTTATATGGTGTTTTCTTAAAATGTACATGTATGTGGTTTAAAAAAAATAATAATAATATATTTCAATTTTTACTTTCCCATTCCTGTTTGATCATTAACCAAAAAGAGGATTTGCTGCTATTTCAGAAACAATTTATTCCCACATTGACACAAAATTACATTTACAGTTGACCCTGCACATATGCATTATGCATGCATGCAAAATTATTTTCAATATAGCTGGACTGCATTATGCATTGACTGTCTGCTTGCAAGGTAAGCAATCCCTGTTTGACTAATCTCTGTACTTCACTGAAGTCCCTTCGTTCTCTAGTCAATGCTAATTAACTTCCTCAAGCTACCTGGGATGAAAGTAATCTGCCATCTGCTATGCTGGAGCAATTCCTAACCATGCAGCTAGTGAACTGCAAATTAACTTGGGATAATCATATGCATTAAACTGTTAAAAAGAAAAAAAAAATGGAAAAATTGGAAAAATTGTTAATTCAATGAATGGCTTCTACTTGATCTGACAATTAAAAATGAACTTTGTTTGTATAGCCTAGTGCAGTCAGGTTCATCCAGTCACATTCAATTCGATTTGCATTCCCTGAAGGATATACCAACACTTGTATACCAGTAAATGTGTAGTTCTAAAGGAACGGATCCTTCACTATTATAATTCTGTCATTATTTATTCCGCTTATTTATCATGTTGTTCCAAACCCATACAGTAAAATGTCATCTACACAAAAATATCTATTTCCAATTTCAAGTCACACTCTTCCAATAGAAAGCAATGTCTGAAGCATTCTGGGTTCTCCAAAGTGAACAATTATATAACAGTTTATTTTTTTAGTGTGAAGAACATGTCAATACTGTAAGGAACTCCATTACACTACAAATAAACTTTAGTGCAATTAAAATGTTCTATGGTTGTTAAAGGCTCTTCATGGAACCTAAGAAGAATCTTCTTTTTTTTTTTTTTTGGAGTGCATAAATCAGAATTCAGCATGCAAATATTACTGGCATCATCACTGCCAGTTGCATTTTGAATGATGAAAATTCCATAATTTAAAATTTAAACTTCATCATTCTAAAATGAACAAAATCCAAACCCAGAGATCACGCCTATGGCTGAAATTTTCAACAAAACAAAATGTAAATGGTTTAAAAATAGTTTCATTTTTAGTTTGCCTAAACTATAGACCCTTTTTCTGTTAGTAAACATAGTGACGTTTTTCTGTGGGCGGAGCTTAGGCTTCACTAATGCTAGCTATGAAGATTGTTAGGTTGTTTTTTTAACAATAACTGGAACAATTCCGATTTTACCTGCATATGTAAGGTCACTCACTGTCTGGGACCGCAATTGTTATTTGAAAAGGTTAACTTTAACGGACGAAACCAGAAAGGCCAACTCGCTTTTACTCAAAGCTTGGACGATCTGACAGGATTTCCTCCGGTTGAGTGACTCACATCTAACCTGTATAGTACAGAAGACAAACTCACCGTGACTAAGTTACATTATTAATCCAGCCACAATCACAACAATGTACAATTACAAATGATTAAGCATATAAATTGTCAGTTTGTTGTGTTACACACATGCACACAGACATTATTTCATACGCGACATAGTCATGAGATGCATAAGAAATCTTTAGACGCACCCATAACAACAAAAGACAATTATTGAACCATTTCTGACAAGAAGTGTACACTGCAAATGCAAGCATTTTTGACGATCGTTTTATCGCGTTTAAACAGCTGTCGTCTATTTTTTTTTGTCTGGCAGTGGCAGCAGGTAAGCGATAAAATTTCAAATTTCAGCCTGTACTATATCGATTCTGACACCCAACATCACAACAAGACGATATTTTAAGCTTGTTATGTAGCAGAATCTGTGCTGGTTTGAATTGGCCGCCTCCAGTTTTCCCTTTGTTTTGCCTCCAGCTAGCCCTGTGACGTAAACGTCATGTCGGCACAAAAAGGGTCTATAATAACCCTTTTATGATACCTTCATATCAATTTCAAGTCCTTTTTGAAACTTGAAATCTTCATCCGTTGGGTTTGGAAGGACATGAGGGTGAGTGAATTACATAATTTTCATTTTTGCTGAACTATTCCTTCTGAAAAGTGAACAGAAGTGCATGATATAAAGAGCAGTTGTTAAAAATTCCATTAGATTTGAACCAGTGTCAGGTTTCATTATAACCATTACAAAAATAAAGCAACTCATTTTTCATTCTACATCTTTGTGGTAAAGTGAGCAGATTTCATATACATTCAGTGAACACACAATCATTTCAAGCAACAAATCAGCCAATCATTTTAAACAGTAATGAAATGTATTTGATTTTTCACCACTGCATGGCTCTAAACAACGATCTCCATAATTGTAAACATATCTAATAGATGTAAAAACATGAATACAATTATGTATAATTTCATACTCTAAGATAATAAAGACACAATATAGCACACTCAGTGTGAGTCATCCCCTTTTTTGTTTTTTGTTTATCACATCTCTACGAGTTTCACATGAAAGCAAAACTATTTCTGCGTATAGCTCATCATAATTCCAGGTACAGTCACATCAGTATTGATTCGCCTCCCGTTGTGCTAGCATGCTAAATTGACATATCTGGGCAAAGCTACCTTTCAGCTGATAGTAGCAGTGTTTAGCCCACAGCCCTGAGATTAGGCCAGTGCCTCTGAGCTCATTTAATATCGCTACCAGTGTTCATTAAGGACTCAAAGGAGGCTGGGAATTTTCCCTTTAAGATAAGGGCAATCAATGATTACCTGAGAAAGATGTGATTAAGCAGCCCCAGCCCCACTGCAACACCCTACTTGGATCCGGGGCGAGGCGGTTATCTTTACTTATTTAACTGTGGTAAAGCCAACTCGGTGGAATGACAGGTGCTGCAACAACACTATTGATTTGTTCTGCAGGCCTAAACAAAGTCCTGTTTGAATTGCATGCAGGAAACCTTTATGTGGAATACAGAGCGTCCCTTAAACACAACAAAATATTTATTTGCACAACTAAAACCGTTAATCTGTCACACTCGGGTGGTCTGTAAGCCTTTGCAATGTTTTATTTTTGAATCCGAATGCAATCCGTCATTACCTCTTAATTGGTGTGCAGAGGAATAAATCTGTCTATAGAGAGCAATCTTTGTAAAAATGAGTTTATTACAGACTGCATTTTTTTTTTTAATTAGTATCAAAACAGAGGCAAATAATGAAAATATGTCCTTTAAGCAATTTCCCACTTCACTAACACCATAACAATTTTGCAATTTTGTGATGAGAAATTTCTTTTAGACAGAAACGCTTCGCCATTCTTTGATAATCAACATCTCAATTATCATTTAAAATTCCAACCATTACATTAAAGGTGAAGTGTGCCATTTGTTGGAGGTTAAAACTGTGTCTTTTGTGACAGCATAAAATGCAGAGACAAGTAAGCCACTTGTAAGCAGGTTTCTTAGCATTGCTTTGCAGTATTGGCTCAACTAATCCACTATAACATAACACAGCACAGCTGTTTTCAACATTGGTAATATTAAGAAATATATTTTTTTTGAGTAGCAAATCAGCATATTAGAGTGATTTCTGACTGGAGTACTGATGCTGAAAATCCAGGTTTGCATCACAATAATAAATTACATTTTAAATTATATTCAAATAGAAAACAATTATTTTAAATTGTAATACTATTTCACAATATTACTGTTTTTACTGTATTTTTTAAAATTAAATAAATACAGCCTTGGTGACTATAAGATACTTCTTTCATTACACAATATTACTGACACCAAACTTGGCTTTCTTGGTCACAAAATCCAATATATTTAACTGCAGTGATTGTAGTAGCTCTCTAATTCAATTTCAATCCAATACAAAGCTTGCCAATCAAGCTGGATGAATGGACAAAACTGTACTTAATTTCTCCATAGGCCCTCAAAACAGTACCATCTCCAGAAGCCAGGACTTGTGAGGCAAATCAAATGTGACCTTGTCATTAGAGCATCAACGATGACCCCCTTAATCTATGCCCCTCTGAGCCAAGCATACAAGATGTCAAGCAGCAGTTCAGAAGCTGGGAACATTTACAATCCCAGTCCATCCAATGCATTTGGCTGAGAAAGCAGATGACAGTAAAAAGGCAGGGAAAAGCTGTGACGATTGGCCATCACACTGAGTGACTGTGTGACTGCAAGCGGAATCACTTACATGTGCCATTGAACACAGCTGCAAACAGATTGTTGAATTTTAGTAGAAAATCCAACTGACTGAATAAATGCATTACATGCATACTGTACATGGGAGGAAATGACACACTAGACTTGTGCTTGTATTGTCTACATGAGCAGCCAAACTCAATCCATGTACTAACTGCTAACTGCATGGCCCCGATTTAATGCATGTTGATTTGTTTTATATTTAAAGTAGAGTGGTGAAATTTAATACATATTCATTACATTTGTTCCATTATTTGGTTCATGAATTCTATAAATTGTATTAATATAACATGATATAATATAATATAATATAATATAATTATAATATAATATAATATAATATAATATAATATAATATAATATAATATAATATAATATAATATAATATAATATAATATAATATAATATAATATAGTTTGTGCATGTATACTGTAAAAATGTCTTAAGCTACACTATATCATTGCATTTGATCTCAAAATATCAAACCAAGCCCATTTATTTTCATTGAGAATTTTAATTCTAAACGATTTAAAGGAATAGTTCACTCAAAAATGTAAATTCACTGAACACGTACTCACTCTCAGGCCATCCAAAAAGTGGATAAGTTTGTTTCTTCATTGGAACAAATTTGGCCAAATTTAGCATTATATTGCTTGTTCACCCAGTGAATGGGTGCGATCAGAATTAGAGTCCAAACAGCTGATTAAAAACATCACAATAATCCACAGGTTATCCACACCACTCTAGTCCATCAATTAACATTTTGTGAAGTGAAAATCTGTGTTTGTAAGAAATAAATCCATCATTAATGTCTTTAAACTGTTGCTTCTGGACAAAATATGAATCCATAATGCACAATAACGCTTCCTTCAGTGAAAAAGTCCATCTACTGTTGTCCTCTCAGATCAAAATCTACCAACATATTTGTTCAGGACTGTTTTCGCTTGCAAACAGAGCTTGATTTGCGCATATTTCTCTCCTGATTCAGACAAAATAACTTTTTTCAATGGAGGAACTATTATTACAGGTAGAGGACTCACATTTTAGACAGAATCAACGGTTTCAAGTTAAATGTCAAAATGCTTCTCTAGACATAAATTGATGAACTGGAGATATGTGAATTATTGTGATGTTTTTTATCAGCTGTTTGGACTCTCATTCTGACGGCACCCATTCACTGCATAGGATCCATTGATTTGCAAGTGATAAAATGCTAAATTTCTCCAAATCTTTTCTGATGAAGAAACACATTTACTTTATCAGGAAATGTTCAATTTTGGGTGAACAATTTATTTAAAGATAGGAACTCCGAAGTGTTTGCCAGTTACATTTCAGTTACATTTCTGCCTATCTGATGCAATGAAATGTTTCAAGTGTGGCTTAAGTGTGCGATTACATGTTTGGCATTTGGCAAACTCAGTTCAAGTGTACTATTGACTTTCCCCACCTGGTCTAGCATGGATATATGCACAGCCTAGTCTGAATTGTGCAGCTGCACAGCATCTCGCAGCATTTTAAATGCAATTTTTCCAAGTGCGGTGGACAACCCAAACACTACAGACTTTGCAATTTCCAATGCTCAGCTTTTTTACCCCCATGTGAATATAAATTTTCCTGCATATTGCCTCAAAATTGCAGTCCTAAATCATTGGCTGATTTTGTAATGAAATGTAAATGGGTTGTAGAGGAAATTTAATCAAGGTTTTAAAGTTGTTTATTAGATCATAACCACCAGTATGATTTTAAAAGCCCCATTAAGTTAAGTGAAATTGCAACTTGTGAGTAGCCTCCAGTGGCTTAACTTTCCAGACGTGTAAGTGAAGGGAATTTGGCAGGATGTATTTTGAATGGCAATAGATGGGAGAGAGAAAAAAAAAAAAGGAAAAAAAAAATCAAAGTCATTTTGAATCTGTCAATAAAAATGATGAGTGCTTCATCTACATCTGAGAACACTGCTGACCTTCAAAACCTCTTAGTAGGCATTGCAGCCAAGTCATCCACAATGTACATAGTTATAACCATCAGATAAAATAGGAAAGGCACATTTAGTGCTCCGTCTTTTTCTTAATCATCATTGATACTTGCCTGTGACCTCATAAAACCGAAAAATGGATGGAAAATGAGCAGGAAGAGAGAGAACATTGGGATATTTCTGAAGTTTTCCTATTATACTTTTCAATACATATTGGATATTATTCCACACAAGCTGTTTATGATTCATTCAATACTTAAAGATATCCATAAAATAGTTTTGTCTAAATAAAATAAAATCCATCTAAGTACAACTTAAACAGTTTGACAGCATAAAATGCATAACATGTATGTTCAGCTTTGCACACTTGAATCTTGAATAATTCTCTTTAGTGACTTTAATGGTAATTAGTGTAATATGTGTGATCATCTTTTAATAAGCATGCAGTTATGTAATTATCTTGTTGGATGTAGGTTTTGTGCATTAACCTAGCTAAAGGTGTTTTAATTGGAGGCTATGAAGGAGCAGGGCTACTTAACCTTGAAGAAAATCCACCAGATGTTCCTGCTGGGTTACATCAGTCAGTCTGGGTGAACTTGACCTGCATCTAGTTAAAATGATACTTCTGTTTCAGGGCTAATAATTGCATGTACTACATGAGTAACAGAGGAATTTGATGACTTTTTCTGAAAATTATTTTTTATTTATTTTTTTGTGTGTGTGTGTGTGTGTGTGTGTGTGTGTGTGTGTGTGTGTGTGTGTGTGTGTCTTCTGAATATAAGATGCACACAAAATACTAAAGCAAAACTCACATAACCTGCATATTGTGTGGTTATTTTTCACCCCAAATACAAAAGTACACTTTTACCAGTCAAAAGTTTGGGTAAAATTCAACTAGATTTATATATATATATATATATATATATATATATATATATATATATATATATATATATATATATATATATATATATATATAAAAATCTAAAATTTTCAATATAAACAAAATAATATAGAATTAGTGAAATGTGACCTGGACACATTCTCATAAGATTCACCCAGCTAATTTCATTACATTCTCATGCATTATAAATGTACACAATCTCCTCCGTTCTTAAGAAGACATTCATTAACAACACCTAAAAATAAAAATTTTAATGCATTTTAAACTCACTGCATTCAGTTCATCCGAGATGAGCGTGTTATTTTGAGAGAAAGAGGGATTAAAAAAAAAAAAAAACACCAAAGGTCAAGCTCATCCGCCTGGTGATTACTTTACCATCCTCGATTGCATTATTGTTTGTCTTGCAATTTCCTCTCATCAGGCTATCATTTGATTATGCAAATATGCAGCTGCGCTGGGCACCTTGGTCGTCTGGAATGCGATGCTTATCACCATGGTGATGGATACGGGGATTCAGGCCCGGCCGATCTTTCCTCCCACCGGCTTATTTGACACAACCCCCTTCCTTGTCTAGTCTCTGCCTGCCATGATGTGTGATGATGTGCACTGTGTTTATAAATAGCACCAGCTTTTCACATTGGTTTTACATAATCAGGACATTTCGCCTTGCGTTAAATCAGTGTTGACACAGCACCAGGGGGACCATGGGCTTGATTGTCAGACATAACAACATCCATTTATCTCCCTTTAAAAACTTGACTCCGTTTCCTGCTACTATACGATGTATTTGACTCCAGACACATTCACACGTCACATCGCATTAGCCAGATCATAATTGAGCACATCTGAATAGTTAAAAAAAGGATCAACAATATGATTGGCTCATAGTGCTATAATTGACCAGATATCGGATGCGATCATAACTCATCAAACAGGCCGGTAAAATATTCATCAGATCACGCTCCAACTGATCTCGAGTAACACAAAGAGAAAGGACACTCTTGAATTAAAGGGCACATTTCTTGAGGAATTACATTTTTCTTGATCTTCTGAGATAAAAGGGATCATTTATAGTCTACTATGAATGTGTACTGTATGCTTCATGAGCCAAAACTTCCTCCCCGGTTTAAAAAGAGCATGATAAAATATGACTCATACTTAAATCTGACGTCAGAGCGCTGGAACGTTAACATATGACGGCCCACATGTCAGAAACTGAGCCCGTCCAGTCATGGTAAGCTAATATGTGCAGAATAGATAGCAGAAAAACAAATGCATTTTGCGTGCACAAGTCTGTCACAATATAATTGCAGATTTGTGCAAAGAGGCTGTCATTGAAGGATGGTGCCATTAAAAATAATATTAAACATAAATGCCTTAATATGCAGTTCATACGTTAAGGAGATTTTCTTATATTAAGAACACTTCATATAAGCTGATAAAAATTCAGCTTTGCATCACAGATATAATTATTATTATTTTTAAGTATATTAAAATAGAAAACCATTATTTTAAATTGTAATAATGTTTCATAACATATTGCTGTTTTTTTTTTCTTCTGTATTTTCACTAAAATAAATGCAGTCTTGATGAGCATAAGTAACTTATCAAATAATAATAAATGAATAAATAATAAATAAAAGCATTACAAACCTTGTGAATCCCAAACTTCTGAACAGTGTGTGTATATGTATGTAGGTACACACACACATGTTCGTTTTTGTGAAAAGTGGGGACATCCCATAGGCGTAATGGTTTTTATACTGTCCTTACTGTATGTGCTATTGTCCTACACCAACCCTACACCTAAACCTACCCCTTACAGGAGACTGTGCATTTCAACTTTCCCCAAAAAAAACTCATTCTGAGTGATTTATAAGCGTTTTGAAAAGTGGGGACATGGGTCAATGTCCTGAGATGTCACCTTCACCTTGTAATACCTATGTCATACCTTTGTCATTATACAAATCTATGTCCTGACTTTTCACAAAAACGCGTACACACACACACACACACACACACAGAGAGAGAGAGAGAGAGAGTGCCACAAGACTCATTTTAAAGAAATAGTTGTACATTTGCCACACACAGACACACACACAGACACACACAGACACACACACACACACACACACACACACACACACACACACAAACACACACACACACACACACACACACACACACACACACACACTTTCTTCTTTTATTTGGATCCACAAGACAAGCAACAAAACACACATACGCATATTAAATGACCTTAAATTAACCTTACCTTAATTATTACAGTAAACAAAGCACAGTATACAGTAAATTGACAGTACAGAAATGTATTATATAAATGTATACAATTTCCTCCATTCTTTATGTGCAAGATGAGCACATTAATTTGTGAGAAAAGGGGATTATATTAAAAAAACTGCAAAAGTCAAGCTCATCAACAAACGTTATAAGTACTGACTTTGTCAAAAGTATCAAAACTAAAATCTTAAACTAAAAAAATATTGCAAACAAGATGTTTTAAATTATATATTATACAAACACACACACACACAGTTCTTGAGCTGCACTCAAAGGTTTTGATGGAGTTTAAAATAAAAACAAACTATGCAGCTTCATGAACTATTCATAATTCATTCATAATTCTAACACAATTCATAAAGTTTCATGAGTGTATCGATCATTTCATAGAGCTCCAAAACTGAATCTGTTTGGTTCATTTGATAACAGTGGTGTTTTTTTCGAGTATTTGGTCAGAGAGCTGTCATGACCGAATCACAAGCTGTGACTACAACTACTTTCATCTGACAGATTTGTTATGGCTATGGCCCTTTATCTCATGGGCCTAAAATACACTTGTGGGCTCCATATATACAAATAAAAATCAGCTGTAAATCAGCAATAGTACAAAAATGCACTTTTTGTCGTCACTCATCACATTTGCAGAAACATAATTAAAGCTGACTTATTCACTGCTAGTCCTGTGCTAAATATATATAGAGGAGAATGGGTGTCACATTTTTTATTCTTGTGAATATTTCTTATGACAGGTTTATTTTTCAAAACAGCAAAGTTACTGAACATTTCCATCGTTACTGCCCAGGAAAAAAAAAAAAAAAAAAAAGGAATATATATTCAACTCAACATAAGTTATCAAAATGTAATTTGCCTATTTCAGCCTATTTTAAACAATTATGAGGCACAAATAATTTGATAAAATAGCAAACATGTTAAATGTACATTGAAATGAACATGAAATCATCAAATCAGTGTTTTGGTGAAAACAGAAATTGTAATTCATATAAATAAAGAGCATATCCGACAACTTGCCCCAGTAAAAAAATTCCATTTGACCGAAACCAACAAGCAAAACCACTGCTAGAGAAAAACATGGGTCTATTAGGACCTACTGAGTTATTGAAATACAGCCTTTTTGACAACTTCGCCTGCCATCCTACATCTTCAAGCCTCATCTTCGTCAGTTTCGCATCTGTTACCCTCACCACACTCGCAGATATTGAGTCTCCAGACTAAACCAGGCCCCCGAGACCCTTATTTAGCATCGCTGACACAGACTGAAATAATGGCATCATGCTCCTTGCCGGTATAACGAGGACAGCAGCTGAAGGCCAGAGGGGTCACTGGTGTCACAGACTCGAACCTAACTAGTGTCTGCATTAGTCTCGGCGGCAGACAGCGACAGCGAGCCGCTTTCTATGATGTACTGAAGATCAGTGCGGCTGGAGGCCTGTGGATGTATCTGGGCCCTGTCATCTACCGCAACCGGCCTGGAACAGATGAGGAGGTTTCACCGGACCGCTTTGATTCTTAACTCCCTGATCCCAGAGCAGCGATCAAAGGCCTTCTTGTGTTTAATGATAAGGCTGTGCTGAAATCTCGCTCTTAAAGGTGTTACTCTTTAAATGGCAGAATTGCCAGAGTTGGGTTGGTTAAGATGAGGTCAATTCCTATATATTAGTGTGTAAGACTAAAGTTTAACATTAAGAACTTGTGTAATATACAATAAGGTAACTGAACATTTATTTTCAGTGTGTGTGTTCCTATCTCACACACACAAATGAATGCAGTTATACAGTACACACACACACACACACACACACACACACACACAAAGAATGCGTTTCTTCATCCGTTTAGATAGACAACAGCTTCTTAGAATCTTATCATCTCTTCAATCTGACTATTAAAGTTATTTAACTTGAGACAGATGGAGATGACAAACATTCAACAACATTTATTGTGCATGCTTGACCTCTAAACAGAAACAAATTGCTTATAGAAATGGCTTTATGTGTGAAAACAGGTGTTGTGGATGGTTAACAAAGTGTTGCTATGCAGTTGCTAGGGGACTTCCAAGTATCAATTATATTCGTCCCTCTAGATATCATGGCTTCAATCCCCCTTCAATGAAAGTCATTATTATTATTTATGTATGTATGTATGTATGTATTTATTTTTTCACCCATTTTATCAGCCACAATATAGAAATCACAAGTCTAATCACACAGAAATCACTCAAAAAATATTTAGGCCTAAATTGATTTATTGTATTTGAATTGCATATAAAATATCCATCCATTCGGATTGAAGTTTTAACAAGAACAATCTAATAAACTTAATGTGATGCATATTTGTGACATAAATTCCATAAATGAAACATAGGAAATAGGTAAGTTTGGCATCATTGAAACAATAGCATTATTTATTATTATTAACTATATTTAAATCATAAAACGTTATTTTCAAATTATTTATAAAAATTTCTTAGAACAAGAAAAAAATCTGTTCACTATGAAATAACTAATGAAATAATTGTTTATTCAGTTAAACAAAGTATACGTTGTTAAAATATGGCTAGCTATGGAACAAGCAAAATAAAAATGTATATATGACCATAATTATTGATCAATTAATTTCTTATTGTGCATTTATAACACTACTACAGACATATCCATATTCCGTTTTTCTTACCAACTTCATTTATGTTTGACTGACAAATATGTATCACATTAAGTTCTCAGTCAAAAATAGTCCATCCACAAAAATATTCTGTTCTTTAGATATGATTTGTGTATATGTCAGTGCATTTCTACTAACCGATTCTAATTCTAATGTGAAAGGTTTTTTTTTTTTTTTTTTTTTTTTTTTTAGAATAATCAACACACAAAGCTCATTAAAACAATAGTGCTGAATTCTGGTCTTTAGTGAAGTTTCTCATTATCAGAGTCAGCATCCTAATATCACTGAAAGTTCTGCCAAGGTGAAGATTGTGTGTTTATATTTGGCTAAATGTTACATATTGTTCAATTCACAAGAGACTAATTACTAAGTAACCTTTACTTGCATTGCTCCTTTCTACTCTCATACATATTCAATTGCAATTGTTTTCCAGTTTTTTGCTGGTGCACTTAAAAATGTTCCAAGTTATCTGAGGTTGGCTGCAGTTTCTCCATAAATACACTTGTTCTTCACAGCAATCATCTTTCGATGGTATTTATAGATCCACTGTGCATGAAACTTCCAAACACTGGCAGGCATTACATGGCAAACATTTTGTCAGGAAAGAATGTAGGGTGAACAAATTAGCATGCAATAATGAATAGGCGTAAGCACACTATGTAGGATGCACAGTTAGTGGCCAACAAAACGGACAAACAAAAAACGGAAAGAGCATTTTACATGGTTCCACATTTCAAAGACTCCAACACACAATATTTCCAATGGATTGCATTTGGAATATACAGTAAAGTACTTTTTCTGGAAGACTGCAAGCTGTGTGGAAATGCACTTACGCTTTGCAGTTCTGATGAAACGTGGCGGTTGGCCAGCGAACATGAAAAACAGAATATGTGAAAGCCACTAAAAATGACTTCAGAGTTGGGAAATAAAATATGTGTGCACAGAGACACTAAAAAATCCTACTTACAGTCCTGTGACATACAGTTCACATTCATATATTTTGCTTTTTGCACTCAAAGTACAAATTCAGTCTTCTAACCGTTTTTATAACACTTATTTACTAGCTACCAACGTTGAGGCATACAAAAATATATAAAACATTATTCTTATATGAAATTTTGTATTTATATATTTTGACTCGTAAAGCCGCAGAGGCTTAAAATACTGATAGTTGAGAGTGTCAAAACTAGTATTAAAAAGCACAACTCATTTAGATTCAGTGTTGTTAGGTTTGACAAAATAGCTGCAGTTGTAACCTGCCTGAAGCAGTGATGCTATTTAAAGCAGATGTGTTTGTTCGGCTCATTTTTAGAAGGCAAGGGAAAATCAGAAAGGGGGAACACAGTTGGTGTTGTGTATATTAAACAGGGACGTGTCATAAAATGCTAATAGGAAGCTGCTTTGCATTAATGTCTGAATTTAGAAAAGAAAAATGTTACAGACAAACCATGAGAACCAAATTAGAGAGCTATATTAATGGCAAGGCATAAGGATGACCACTTTAATTGTCAGGAGTGTGTACTGAGTCTTGTCTGTGGGAACAATGGAATTCTGACATTTTATCTAATAATTTTGTCAGTTATTTTTTTCTTGCAGTTGAACTCACAATTCCGAGAAGAAAAAATAGAATTATGAGATAAAAAGTCACAATTACCTTATTAATTATTCTTTGGCAGAATAAAGACATAATTGCAAGATGTAAACTGTTAGAACTATGAAATAAACTTGCAATTGCAAGAAGAGAGAGAGAGAGAGAGAGAGAGAGAGAGAGAGAGAGAGAGAGAGAGAGAGAGAGATGCATATAAACTCATATTTCAGAGGAAAGTCATAATTGTGAAATATTAAATCACAATTGCGGCAAATAAATAAATAAAATAAAAAGGAATTGAGAGAGTTATAATTGCCTTATATATATATATATATATATATATATAATTGCAAGATGTTTAACTCAGAATTCGGAGGGAAAAAAATCATGTAAAACTTAAAATATAATGTAAAACTTAAATTTTATAACAAACTTTCCAAACTTCAAGAAAAATCTGCTTTACTTCTGAATACAAGACAAACTGCACCTCTTGTAGCTGCAGTAAAAAAAGAAAAAAAGAAAAAAGAACTCGCTTGTATTTTTAGATACATTCATTATTATCTTCCATGCTATGATTTCAGGACAGCCCTGGAGCCCCTGTGGTGTGGGAGACCCCTTACAGCGATATGAACCATCAAATTCTGGTTAGATTTGCCTTTGCAGAACTATCTATGAGAGCCTTTGCCAGGTCAAGTGTTTTTAGAGCAGAGCTTCATTCTGGAATCTTCTCTGTCACTTACAATGCTGCCAAAAACTATTTGGACACACACACACACAAAAGAAAAAAAAAAAAAAAAAAAAACTGTGTGAATACCATTAAATTACATGCAAAATGTCAGATCTGGGGAGAATCTGTAAACAAATACTTTTGTTCTCTTCATCTAGTTCACACAGGTGTAGTATGTTATATGCAATATGCACATTCTTTGTTTTATCATTTGATGGCAGAATAAAGGCTGCAAGAAGCCAAAATAAAGGCAATGCGTGTGTGTGTGTGTGTGTGTGCGTTTTTGTGAAAAGTCAGGACATAGATTTGTATAATGACAAAGGTATGACATAGGTATTAGGTTAAGGTGACTTTTCAGGACATTGACCCATGTACTCACTTTTCAAAATGCTTATAAATCACACAGAGTGATGTTTTTTTGGGGAAAGTTGAAATGCACAGTCTCCTGTAAGGAGTGTAGGGCAATAGCACATACAGTAAGTACACTATAAAAACCATTACGCCTATGGGATGTCCCCACATTTTACAAAAATGAACGTGTGTGTGTGTGTGTGTGTGTGTGTGTGTGTGTGTGTGTGTGTGTGTGTGTGTGTGTGTGTATATATATATATATATATATATATATATATATATATATATATATATATATATATATATATATATATATATATATATATATATATATATATATATATATATATATATATATATAATTTATAACAGTCTTGTATCTGTTACAGTTGCACTTGCCAAAAAAAAAAGTGCAAAATCACCATTTTAACATTTGTAATTGCTATTTGTATTGGTAGATCAATTTTATGTAATATAACAGTTTCTTTAACATATATAATATTTCTCACCACAAAAAAATGGATTTTTGCCTGAAAACAAATTCCTTTAAAAACGACACTAAAGAGCACCATGTTTGTGAATCGTGATAAATAACATAAGCGATGCAATCGTGCATTTATTTCTCTATGAGCATTTGAATTTGCAACTCCACATGGAGGTTAATGAGATTTTGTCAAATGAAAAGTTCCATCAGAAAGTGAGCTGGAGTCTATTTTTCCTCGCGCTCAGCTTCTCCCATCAGTCGGCGCTTACAGCGGCATGCACAATACATCAAGAGCCCCTCCGAAATTTGGCAGAAACAAAATGCAGGCAAAGATTAAAAGTTGATATGTTTGCCTTTGTATCGCTGATGCATTACATGAAGCATTGGATTTGTCACAAGGTGTGCCCACGTTTGGGAAATTTGCAGAGGGTTGGCGTTTTCATCAGTCACCCTGGGGGATAACGCTACGGGAACACTCAGCAAAAACCGCTGAGGTGAATGTGCAAACGCTTTGAGAAACCACAGGCTGTTTTGTCAGCAGAGGTGTCACATGAATGCACTATTAGGCCTTTTTTCAGAACACCTAACATGATGTATGATTATGTCTTTGACACGTGAGCATACATTTTTAAATATAGTGGCAAGAAGAATTAGATACCAGCTATCTGTGATGGGTTAATTCAAGGAGAACCGCTGTGACATCTGTCAACGGAAGCAAAAAAAGAAAATCTCTGGGGAAACTGTCGCATACGCAATGTGACACTGCAATTTTAATTTGTACCAGCAGATATCTCACCTTTAAGATAGAAAATGTATTTATATTTGTCAACAAAATTCAACATCTCAATTCTTTATCATACACAGCTATGAGATGGAAACCAAATTGTTTTTCGTATTAGTTTCAAAGTAAGCTCAAACTTAAGATACTGGAGTCAAAAATGGAAAGATATTTTTGCACTTTATGGTAAAACTTACAATTGTGTTTTATGTATTAACTTTATTTAAAGGGATAGTTTGCCCATACATTTAAATCTGTCATCATTTACCCTCTTGTTGTTCCAAACTTGCATGGATTACATGTTATTTATATATCTACATTTTTTTTTTTTTTTTTCCCCACAAGCAAGTCAAAGGCTATCAGCAACTGTTTGGTTACAAACAAGAATCTCATACAGATTTGGAAAAGCTTGAAAGTGAGTAAATGATGACACAAACAGACACACACACACACACACACACACACACACACACACACACACACACAAACAAACAAACAAACTAACTAAATAAAATAATGATAATAACAATCATTATTCAACTATATTAGTTGTCATAAGCTCAGTTAATATTGCATCAGCTAACTAACATTATTTTAGCTTTTTATTAACATTTTGAAAATCAAAGTGGTTTCTCTTATTATTAGTTATTGCACTGTGAACTACTGTACGATGAACAATCAACTGTTTTATTAACAAACATTAACAAAACTTTTCAATTTCAATATGAACTCAAACTTGACATCTAATGTAATCTCTACTGTATGTTTTATAATAGATGCCTCATTTGTTTCTTTTTTTTATTTCTCCTAAGGAAAACATCTGAGACAAAGTTGAAAGTTTAATGAACTTTAATGAGTTATGAAATCATACATTTTGAGCAATAAATCGGTCCTCTTTTACAACTGCTAATGAAAGACCCCTAAATGTAATATTTAACCACAGCACTATAAAGCACCTCTATAGAAAGGCAAGGGCTCAAGGGTAAAATAAGTCCAGTTCCGCAGTAGAAACCCAGAAAACAGTTTGTCTGGAGTGCAAGTTAATCTTTGACCTCGGACATGGATTCCAGATAGTTTCCCTTTGGCCCGCAGACAACAGAACTGGAGTTATCCTCACTTTAACACATAAGCTGATACAAAGATGTACAGCCAAGGACAAGAAAGGTCAACACTCTGCGGGTGAGTCTTCTCACGAAGTTAGGAATATACAGTGGTGGGCAAAATTATTAGAACACAAGTATTTTCACCAGCTAAAAATAGTTTTAAGTCAGTTATTTCTATCTTTTACTGTAGTGTGTCAGTAGGAAATATCAGTTTACATTTCCAAACATTCATTTTTCCATTAATTGTAATAATCCAGTGATATTTTTGTTTGCACAAGGAGTCTGACAACAGCCAGTGCTCCACACGTCTGTGGCAACGTCTCCAAGATGCTTCAAGAAACCTTCCTGCATGATAAAGTGCACCTAGGGCAAAAGCACTGGCTGTTGGCAGACAAAAATCTCACTGGAATATTACAATTAATGCAAAATGAATGTTTGGAAATGTAAACTGATATTTCCTACTGACACACTACAGCAAAATATAGAAATAACTGACTTGTGAAAATACTAGTGCTCTAATAATTTTGTTCGCTGTACTGTACAGTTCTTTTTAAACTTCTCCAAAACTTGTCAATGATACAGAAAGTAGATTACTGGTGTCTTAACTCAACATAACCAGAAGAAAATATTTTCTTACAGATGGTTGGACAGACTGAGTGCTTCACTAATATATGAAGGCACAAACTGTTATTTTAACCCCTCACACATGTTCACAGCAAATGCGGGTCTGGAGATACAGTATGACGGCCTAATATTGCCTTCGGTGAATGGATTTGATTCTGATGGCAAATGAACCAGAAAGAACAAGAATATCTCTCTTTTCTCTCTCCACCACATAATTCAAAAGACACTGATATTAATTGACAGGCCAATTGCACCCATTCTACTTTCAGCTCTCCTCTCAAGCAGCCGTTTCGCTCTCCTGAGCCAGAGAAACCAAAGACACTGATCAGACATGAGACTCACATACATTTCAAAACTGCACAGAAAACTGGGTTGCTCAGATGTTATTTTGTTTCATTTAAAACATCGACTTTGTCTCAGAAGTTACATTATTAAAATATGAATAATAATGATAATAATAATAATAGTTGACATACATATAGTAAAAATAATTGTGGATGAATGTGTTGAGAAATATTCATATTGGGATATCATTGGATTCCAGTTTTCATTGTTGTCTAAAGGAGAATTTTAAATAGGCTTTAACGTTTCTTATCAGCAATGTTGAAAAAAGTTATTTAGCTTTATATTTTTTATGAAAACCATGATATTTTTTGTCAAGATTATTTGACATGTAACATTTAAAAGAACAGCATTTATTTTAAACTTTTGTATATAAACGTCTTTACTGTCATTTTTGATCAATTAAATGTGTCCTTACTGATTAAAAGTGTTACTTTCTTTATTACACTTTTGAATGGTGTTTTGTACATACATTTCAAACAACAAACCCCTTTTTTTATTTTGGTGGTTATTTTTTGAAGACAAACATTTTTAAAACAGCAGTTTTTCTTTCTGTCTTAATATACTCGATTCATTATCCATGAACATCTGCAGCAACACATTTTCATAACTCTGCAATTATCGTTGATCGCACACAAGGGTTGTTAGGCCAGTTTCCCTTCCAAAATGTTCTTAAAGAGCCATGGCTTAAATTAGTCTGCAACACAACAGCTCTCTGACAATTTCATTTGCACAGCTCCAGTGAATTCTTCAACCCCCTAATTGTCTGTCTCTCTCTCTGTCTGTCTTCCTCTGTTTTCCTGTCTGCTTTTCTCCCGCCCCTCGTCCTGGACTCTTCTCGGGTGTTATTTGTAAATCTTAAACCTTTTAATTACATGTTAGCTCCCATTTGCTATCATGGAGCTAAACCAATTTTCTCTTAAGTAGTTATGTAATAGTAGGTTTAGAGGTTATACTTTTCCAACATTAGTGCAAGAGGTGCGCATTTGTAAAGCAATTTGCTAACTTAACCAAGCATGTAGTTCATTTAAATATGCAAATCTCAAAACTCAATTTTCGTGTTAATGATATTAAACAATCTGAATGTGCATAAATGCCTTATTTTCTTAAATTAAGGACAAACGCTGTCAGTTTTCTAATGAATCGGTTTCCAATTGTTGAATAAAGCTACCTTGCGCAAGATTTAATTGCATGTTATGCGTTATAATTAAATGATCTTGTTATATCTAAAAGCTTTTAACACAAAGTCAACTGAAATAGCCTCACATAATTACTACTGTCTAACATTCTCACCTTACATAACACTCCCTGATTTTCCACAATAGCTAATTAATCAAGAGTTTGAAGCAGCTTTAAAATAATTCAGCCACATGTGTAAAATGATTGAGAAAAATGGCATCACACAAATACATGACATTACAACCAAATAATCAATTAAAGTTATGGCATATTTACTCTATGTATAACACTTCAGAACATATTCTAGACGGAGTACAAAACTAAACTTTTTCTTGCACTCACACAGCAGCCCTTGGCGTTTCTAAGGTAAAAGGCAGAATATGTTTTGACTATTCAAATAATCAATGCAATGCACACTGGCAATAAGACACAAGACATTTAAGGCACATATTTCTGTAGAGCTGCTTTGAAACAACTTGGATTGTGAAAAGCGCTGTACAAATAGAAAAGGCTTGACATTGAAGAATTCAGAACAACTTGCTGTTCAGGGTTGAAACTTAACTGTTTTTTAACAACATTTATCACTAAGATTTTCTTATTTCACCTTCGATGTTTAAATGTTAAATGTTTAACAGTACATCACTGGCTCTGTGACATAACATCTAGATACATTAAATTGATCAAAAATGACAGTAAAGACATTTACAATATTATAAAATTTCCATCATCAAAGAAGCCTGAAAGAAAATGTATCATGGTTTGTATGAAACAGCACAAATGTTTTCAACATTGATAAATACTAAATGTTTCCTGAGCAACAAATCATCATAATAGAATGATTTCTGTGAGATAATGTGAATTAATGGAGTAATTTGCAGGAATAAATTGCATTTTAAAATACATATTCACATAGAAAAGTTATTTTAAACTGTAATAATATTTCACAGTTTTACAGTATTTTTGTTTAAAATAATGCAGCCTCTGTGAGCATATGAGAAGTTGAAAAGGGTACTCTGAAGTGCAGTGCACAGACTGTGAATGAACTGCTATTGATGACGTATAATTTGCACGTTTGCACACTTGCGGTCACACTTGTCATAGCACAATGCATTTCTTATAGCGGCTTGTTTCGTAATAAATTTCCCCCAGAGAGCATCCTAAAGCAGACAAGCGCAAAGTGCCATTCTGTGTGTAACATTTGGTAGTAAATTAAAAGCGACAAAAGCATGAATAAAACAGTGAAGCTGGCATCTCATCTTCTGTTACATTGGTAAACAGCTGGCGCTAGTACTCATTGCCATACTCATGCTGATGACTCAAATGTACAGTGCCATCATTCAAACCTAAAGATACAATAAATACACAAAAGACACCAATGAGAGAATCAAGTACTTTTTTGAAAAAAAAAAGCACAGCTAAATAAATCACTTTACATTCAATTGTCTAGATACGACTCCAGTTTTTCTCTGTAGGCTTTGAGATCCTTGAATAGTCACAATAGAGCTGTCCATGTACTAACAACCTTCAACATATCAGTGCTGTTTATCATTGCGGCTTACATTCAAAGACAGCTTTTATCAGAAAAGAGACAGTATTGACCTCTGAAAGAGGCAAACTGATGCCTTAAAGACGTCAACAAACAAACACTTTTTTCACCTGAAAGTCAATACAAATCCAGTTTAGTCCAAATGCATGTTCTAGATCGTTACCCCAATAGCTGTCTGTCAATCTACACGGTCTAAATTTATTTAAAAAATAAAAATAAAAAACAAAGTCACAAAAGATTTCGATGAAGTGCTTGAATTGGTGTTGCCTAAGAGTACTGACCCTTCAGTCTGCCTGATTTTGGATGGACATGCTTTTGTATGCCTGCATAAGGAGGAGGAGATGAGGAGTTCTTCAACAAACAAGTCATTATTAAGCCAATCACTGAGAAAAACAGGGAACATATTGGAGACACAGAGCACATAGAATGACATATAACAGTGGATGCCAGACACAGGGAAAAACAGGGCTTAAGTAATCGGGAGAAAACGAGGAAACTAATTAAACACAAGCGGGACTAATGGAACTAAATTGGGACAGGAACAGGAAGGACCAAATATGGGCATGGAGGGAGAAACTAGGTCAAGGAAGGCACAAGGGGAGAAAAAACAAGACACAGGAACAAAGCACAGGAACGCAAGTCTGACATGTACTCCCCCACGTCCCACGCCTTAACACATCCACCGGGGAGGGGGTGTGAGTGGGACCCGTTCCGGGATTGGGGCTGAACTTGGGGACTGGAGCCCTCTCTGGGCTGAACTCGCAATCTGGAGCCCTCCCTGGGCTAAGCTCGGCGGCTGGAGCTGAAACTGGAGTGAACTCAAGTCTGACATTAATGTTATTAGTATAATTATTATTATTATTATTAGTATTATTATTATTATTATTATTATTATTATTGATTGATTGGTTGATTATCATTTAGATTATTATTTGTTTTCAGTTTTTTTTTTTTTTTTTAGTCATTTAAATGAAAATCAGTTTGAAAATGAGAAATGTTGCCTAACTTAAATTTTAATGACATGATATCATTAAAATGTCCCTATTATGGATAATGAAAAGTTCATATTTTGGTTTTGGGAGTCCCCAACAAAAGGCTGACACGCATGCAAGGTCAAAAACACTTTCATTTTCTTGTAATATACATTTATGTATATTACCTTACATAATTACCTTACATTATGTATTTATCTTACTTGCTCAACGACTCCCAAACGATTTGCTCAACCATTCATTTTTCCAAACCCCTCCTTTGTGTGACTCTAATCTGTGGTGATTAGTCCAATTGATCTCATTTCCATTCCATCATGCCTGTAATGCCTGATAAAGCATCTATTGTGAGCACAGTGCAGCTTTGTGTAGGGAAACAGCTATTTTTACCACTCCAAAAGAGGCACCTAGTGGCAAAGAATGAATTTGCATTTTCATTCGGACCAACATGAAAACTGACTGATGATTTTACGCAGCTAAAGCTCTAAACACACTGCATGATTTTTGGCTGTCCCAGATGAAAGATTGGCATCGTGAAACAATCATGGCATACAGTGAGAGAGGTTCAAAGATGGCTGTTGTCAAAGTCTTGCGATCAAAGATATCTTATGATACAGCACGAATCGCACAGTGTGTTTACTGGTACGATCCACATTTACTGAGCAAGCAATAAAAATCTGACATGGCGCTACAAATCTGACATAAAACTTCTTACTTTTTAGCTCTTATCCCGTCCTCTTTCGCCGCTTCCTCTTTTTTTCAGCACTCATAAAAAAATACAACTGCTAAAGTGTGATTTATCATGCTCGTTTTGTTTAGCACTGGCACATACTGATGATGTTTTATTATTCAGCCAAATTTGTTAGATCAATGTCGCACAGTGTAACATGCAATGATCTTATAGGATTGCTAAAATTGTGCAGTGTGTTTTGGGATTAACACGCAGAGCCGTAAATGTGAACAGGTATATATACATATATACATACATACATATATATATACTGTATATAAAAAAATGATAAAGTCATATTTTCAAAATAGGAGTTTTTCAATCCGCATGGGAGAGTTTGTATCGGCATTGGCACCCGTTTCTTGTGGTGTCCCACAAGGCTCTATTTTAGCACCATTTTTCTTTTCATTGTATAGACCTTTTTCTGAACGCGGAAGTCTCCCACGGTGCTTTACATTTCCGGTTTCTAGTCACATTTACATATTTTCAGAGCCGATAATATGATGCGAAATCGAAAGTCATTTTAAAAAATCATGTGGCGCCATTGTTTCATCACTTTACAGTGTCGCAATGACAGTCTTTTTGCAGTAAAGGACCAGTCATAGTTCAATGAGTGGAAAGATGACATGAAGCGACGCGAGGCTAGCTGCATTGAAAACAGATGAGTGCACATACAGCTCCTGATCGGGGTGAAGTTCATGGGATTTTGTACACAGAATGATAAGAGCAAACATTATTTTAACATATATTATTATTTCACACTCAGTATTTTAACTTAAGCGCTGCAAGCCACATATACAGTGCTTTACAAGACAGATTTTCTGATACGCAAAACAAGTACTTTAAAGGAATTCTTCAGCTTACTGCCATTACTGTGGCAGCCAACAACAGCACAGCAACCCTCCACACATTTTTATATGTAGTTATATTGAAAAAGTTTCAATTCAGTCTAGCTTTTTTTGTGTGTGTGTAGATGAAGTGAAGGCTTGGATGTCTGCTAACTTTTTGAGTCTTAATGATTTGAAAACAGAGATCATTGCATTTGGTCCCTCTGAAATGATTATGATACGGCTGTCGTTAACTTGGGAACATTAAGCCCTTCAAGGAAACATCAAGTAAAAAAAAATTGGGTGTGATCTGTGACAGTGCAATGAAGTTGTCAAAGCTAGCTTCTACCAATTAAGAATGATTAGTAAGATCAAGCCTTTCTTAGCACGTATAGATTTGGAGAAGCTTATTTGTGTTTTAATTTTTTTCTCGATTAGATGATTGCAACTCACTTTATTACGGTACTCAAATAAAACTTTTAGACAGATTACAAATGGTTCAAAATTCAGCCGCAAGACTACTGGCAGGTACTCGGAAATATGACCACATTACCCCTGTTTTGAGATCGTTGCATTGGTTACCAGTACCTTATAGAATAAATTTTAAGATTTAAATTTATGTCTTTAAATCCCTGCATGGTATATCCCCTCCATACACTGCTGATCGTATTCGTGTTCAAGAGTCAAATAGATCATTACAATCTAATGGACAAAATCTCCTTCATGTTCCTTGATCAAAATTAAAGTTCAGAGGTGACTGCGCATTTGCGGTAGCTGCTCCAAGGCTTTGGAACATTTTGCCAGTGTCTTTGCGACAATTATCATCTCTGAATGTATTTACCCAGCAGTTAAAAACTTTTTTTTTTTTTCATTAGCCTTTGATCAGGGATGAGTGCTGAGGTATTGTCGCTGTAGTTACCCTTTTGGGTTTGTCTTGTTTGTTGTATGTTGTGTAGTGATGTTTTTTTTTTTTTTTTCATGGTTATTTATTATTTGTTATTATTCTCTTCTATTGATCTTATTGTACAGCACTGTGGTCAACTTAGTTGTTTTATTAGGTGCTTTATAAATAAACTTGGAGTTGGAGTTGGAGTATATATATCCCACGGGGGAAGCCCCGCCACATATTGGGCTGCACCAACAAGGATTAAATTAAGCCAAGTTTAGAGCTAATCAAGGATTTGTTGATCTGTGTTTTATTTTAAATCGAGTTGTGTTACACTACTTAATTTTAAACTTAGATTAACAAATCGGGGATTAGAATTCTAACCTGCAATTAAAACCTCCATACGATTAATTGTCTCCGCCATGATGGATTCGTCATGCAATTAAACAGCAAGAATGTTAATATTCCTTATACTCTGTCTCTGACATAAGTTGCTTTTGTCGATAAAGGAAATAAACTTGTAAAAGGTCCGCCATCTTTATAAACCGCCAGGGGCGGATTGGCCATCTGGACGTTCTGGAGAAGTCCAGAATGGCCGTCGGCCTGGCTGGTTCATCAAAGAAAAAGTGTCAAATTAAGTGACGTTGACGGCTGACAAAAGGGGGCGCTAATGCAATCTATTTTGCATATAATAAACTGAAACTAACACGTAGAAGAGAGGGCACGTGATGGCAAGCAAAAAACAGAAGATAAAGGTGGTTAGAAGCTAAAAGGGAAAAAAGCAAACAGTTACATCAGGTTACCTTTGCCCATCTCTCTCACTATACACAGCATCTAGCCTATAGCAAGCACTATAGTAAAATTCCAGGACAACCCTAGTCCGAGCGTCCACTACTATTTAGATATTGAGTTAGAAAATAGATAAAAATGAAGTAGCTTATGAGGTGAATGCTCTAATTAACAAGACACACACACACACACACACACACACACACACACACACACACACACACACAGACAGCTGAGGAATTCTGTAGTTTCAGGTTTTTAAATTTAGTTTATTATTATGTCATATATATTTTTGCTTTCTGCTCTTTTTATGTAGATTTCAAGTATATAAGTTGATGTAATAATACATTTATTTCAATCCCCTGCTGAAAACAACAACGACAATAGAAACCATCAATAAAATGTGTAATGGTTTTACTGGTTATAATGGAAATTGTATTGGTTTTAATGGAAATTGTAATGGACCCTATTGGTCTCTTCTGATAATTGGTTGTCTATTATTGTTGTTAAATATTATTATTGTTAAATCCTAATGGAACATGTCCCAAAACACACTACAGGAAACCATTATTTAATGGTTTTAATGATTAAAAGTTGATGGTTTGTAATGTTTGTAATGGTATTAGTAGTGGAAACCAGCAGAATTTCTGTGATGGTTTCTATTGTTTTTTTTTTGTTTTTTTTTTCAGCAGGGTCACCATGGGTTTTGTGATGTTATTTGCCATAAATGCTATACATTGATTGCTGTAATATTGTGAGATAGTAGCGGCTGGTTGTAGTTGTGGTGGGCCTATTTGGGAGAAAATTTGGGGAAAAAGTTTTTTACTCCCAGTCCGTCCCTGTAAAGCGCTATGTAGAGAGACCGTTGATCAAATGGCTGATCAAGCAAGGAAGTGCATACGGATTTCATAATCTTGGAAATATATTTATATTATCAATTAATTTAAATCTGAGTTTAAAGTTATGGAGCAAAAGGATTAAAGTTATCTATCTTAAATATAAGATAAATTCAGGATCAAAATGATGGTTTAAATGTAAAACTGCTTATTTTAAACAATGTTTAAAGTTTGGTGCAACAGAATTATTAGATAATTATTAGATTTAAGCTTTAAACCCATGGAAAATGAAAAGGTCTCAGTCACTCACAGATACGATCAATTAACCCTTGCAACTCCCCGTATTCTCACCTGGACTCTTTGCCTTGCTTTCTACTTTCTTTCTTGCTTTCTTCAATAAGCCTGTTGTTGTTTGCCCTTACCTCCGTGCCCCCCCTATGTATTTGCTGACAGAAGACCAGACCTCATATAATAAGGAAAATTGGGTCACCATGGACCAACCTCGATATTTCCCAGTTCAGAATGGCCGGCCAATGGTGGACTTCGTGTGGGAGTTCAGAGAGCTGGCTAAAACTTCCACAATGGGCGACTCAGAGCAGATAGCTTGGTTTCGAGAAGGCTTAGATGCTCAGTGGCACTCTAGAATGCCCAAGACCCTTCTCACGGGCTCACTTGTGGAATGCATGTACTATGCCCTGCAGCTGAGCCAATCCACTGCATTTGATCCTTCGTCTGGGAGCTCTACAGCTTTCCTCTAGCTCAAATAGTACAGCATAGCACTAGCAACGCCAAGGTCATGGGTTTGATTCCCAGGGAAAGCAAGAGCTGATAAAAATGTCAAACTGTAATTTGAATGCAATGTAAGTCGCTTTGGATAAAAGTGTCTGCTAAATACATACATGTAATTGTAAACATCTGAGTCCGCAGCCCAGTGTCAGCTCAAGTCTCAGAGTCTAGCCCAGAGAGAGCTCCTGCTCCAACGCCGGGCCCACAGAGGGCCTTGAACCCATAATTTCACCCAAGGATTTTTTGGAGGGGGGCTATAGGGCTCCGGCCGTAGAGGCCGGGCCAAGGCTACGAAGGCTGCTCCGCCCAGGGCCCCCTGGACTGCTTGCTCCGCCATGGCACCCGGGACCAGCCTTTCACAAACCTTGCTTACTCGAGGTATCTGGTTCCAAAAACGCATCCAGGAGTAAGTTCATTCAACTCAGAAAATGTTCCTGGTTAAGACTCGAGACATTCTCAACAGAGCGACAAATCGACGAGTCACTATGGAAAAGGACGCTAAGAAAAAGCATGCCATGCTGTTTCTTTCTTCTTCTTTTGTTCAATGGTCATTTACGTGCTTAGTGCATACCGCCACCTAATTGATGGTTGTGCAATCATTTCTATTTTTCCCACCGTTTAATCTTTAATCCTTGGGATTGAATATGAATTATATTGTTTGTTTGATGCTAATTATATATTAAGTCATATCAGATATGTATTTTTATTATATAAATGCATTATAGAAAATGTCGATCCATGTGTGAGATGATAATATAATAGGTAATAAATATAATAAATAAAATATTACCTTGTCATAGTGTTTTATAATTTATACAGATAACTGTTATGCCAATAAAATAAATATAATAAGATATATTACAATAATATATTACCTTGTTTATTGCTTAGGCCTATATTAGCGCTTAATCATTAACATATCATATATACATATATATAATAGGCTATATTACATAATCTAATATTATATAATGTTGTACATTATGTA
Organism: Acrossocheilus fasciatus; assembly: GCA_036784905.1. Taxonomy (NCBI): domain Eukaryota; kingdom Metazoa; phylum Chordata; class Actinopteri; order Cypriniformes; family Cyprinidae; genus Acrossocheilus; species Acrossocheilus fasciatus. Next base: position 4,903,040 of record CM071938.1, on the reverse strand, counting down.
TCACGCACACTGAAGGCTCGTCGGTAGATCACGTGTGTGCTGATAGCGCTGCAGTGAACTAAACCTGGAACATAACCAGGTAATCTTCAGAGAGCAAGATACTATGGTTACTTACATACCCTGAAAGTAACCTCCAATTTTGGAACCGAAAGTTGAGGTTATCCGCTCACTTATCCTCAAACATACCCGGGTATGTCACATAACCTGCTTTTGGGAATACACCCCTCAAACATTGCATGTTTACACAGTTGACTATGCGTACTTGCCTGTCTCCAACCTGTTTCCAAGCTTCCCTGACGACCTGCTCCTCAGCTCCTACGCTCCTTTGTTCGCCACGCTCTGCCGTTCCCTTGGAATCCCCTGGAAAAGGTCTCAGTCACTCACCGATAAGATCCGTTAACCCTTGCAACTCCCCGTATTCTCACCTGGACTCTTTGCCTTGCTTTCTTCTTCCTGCCGGGGTTCAATAAACCTGTTGTTGTTTGCACTTACCTCCATGTCCCCCTGTGTATTTGCTGACACCCATAGAGTGCGAGCCTGTGGGAAACACTGTAGCATTCTTTAGTAAAATGACGGGGACGCAACACAAGGTTGGGGCTATACTGCTGTAGTATAGCTGTAAAAATGAACTTTAACCATCAATTCTTCACAGCCTTGTCCTTTGGCAGAAAAAAAAAAAAAAGAAGGATTTTCCCTCACAGTACAGAGTCAGTGTTTGAGGGAGGTGGGGTTCAAGTTTTCCCAGGTCTGTGCGCGCATCAAGTGGCTGGGCAATATGCTAATGTTTCATGTTGACGTCTACATGAAATGGTTTGGGATTAGTTTTAAAAATGACTCGTTTCAATGATTTAGAGTCGACTCTTTCTTTTGAGAGACAATAACTTTATACACAGTGCACTTTCAGATTTAAAACTTTGTAGGATATTTTCATTCACTGCATGAAAGGTAATTTTCAAAAATCCATATTAGGGTCACTTTAAAATATAACTTTAATGATATTTTAATTTTAACGGTATATATTTTAATGATATATATATATATATATATATATATATATATATATATATATATATATATATATATTATTACTCAATAATAACTGAAAAATAATTATACTATTGTAGACTATTTATCATTAATTAATTATGGTACACACTAATATATGTATACTGTATATACTGCATTTTAGACTACATATTTACAATTTATTTATTATTATACAATTTATTAATTATAACACTGATTTATTTATTTTGTAGAGTTGTAATTGACATTAAAATGCAATCTATTTATTAATAATTACAAATTATTAATAGTAATTCACATTACAATTTTCATGCATAAATTGTTTTAGTTGACAGTAACAACACTGACTTATCCTGACTATTCTTTCTTCTGTGTAGCACAAATACAAACTAAATTATTGAAAAGCAATCTTGCCATTTTTCTGTACAATGAAAACAGGAAAAGTACTGGTGTTATCAAGAAAAAAGGTACCATCAAAATAGTTCATGATAGAATAGTACAATAATCCATGTGTTCTTAATGAATAGCTTTCCTTAAACATGGAAATATGATCGGTCAATAATGACTTCGAGTTTGATGTGTTAACGGCTCGAAGCCATTGCATGCCATCAACAGACTTGGAATATCGTTCACCAGGCATGTGGATGACTTTTATGATAGATCTTAGTTTTTTTTTTTTTTTTGGGGGGGGGGGGGGGGGGGCCTTGTCATTTGAAATCACCCTCCACTTTGTTTCTATGGTGAGGCTGCCTAAGGACATTCTGCCTCAGATCTGCTTTTGTGCTGCGCAGAAGAAAGAAAACAATACAACAGTGAAACAGCATGGGGGTGAGTAAACGATGGGAACATTTTCATTTCTTTGCAAACTACTCCTTTATCTTGTCAAGTCTTAGAAGGTTGTATCCCATCTGAAATTAAAAAAAAAAAATATTCAAATGTATTTTTCCTCATTTCGTAACCATGTTTACATCCTTCGTATCAGATAACATAGCGATTTCTCTGCCCACGGGGTGTTAGCATTCCTGCGCAGCCCTCAATTCGTTGTAACATTTGATGAACGTTGCATTCCAGGTAAACACAAGGATCGCCGAGGTAAAAAGCTCTTTTAAAGGTCACTTTTATCCATCACAAGGCAAGTGTGTTCATGAAGAAGACATCAGGTCCCTTGACGCATGATCTTAAATATATTCTTAAGGGCCTAGTCGCGAAGTGGAAGGCCAGAGAGGTGAGCTTATTTTTACTATTATGTTATTTCTTTCCATCCACCCCTGAAATGACAAGAGGCCTCGAGGTCACATGCAGATACCCTTTGCTTTTATTGTTTGATTGATGCCACCATGGACTGATTCAGCGTTGTTTTATTTCCTTCTAGCATGAGCGCTTTGAACTGATGCCCGTGAAGCGAAGCACGTAAAAGGTTTGATGACATACCACAGCAGGTGCAACGATTTGTGTTGAGACAAAGAATAGCGGGGCTTGTGCGGCGGCACTTGGCACGATAAAGAAAGGATGTCTAATAATTAGGAGCGTAAATGTGTGCGCAGGAGCCAGACTTGAAATGTGTGGGACATAGCTAGAGATTTCTTCAATGAATAGGCAGCACTTCAACTAGGGAGGTCTATAATACGCGGAGAGAATTATCTGTTGGCTATAACACACATCTCACGTGGCAGTTACACGGCTGGCACAGCTGGCAGTTACACACCTGCAGACTATCCTGAGTGCTTTTAATTCTCAGTGGAAATATATGCTTTTTTTCCACCCAAAAGTCAGCAATATTTATTTATTTTTTAAATATTTGATTTTATAACTTTGTTTATAATATTCTACAATATTTTATTCACTGCATTATATATTTATTTGTTTATTTTAAATAGTAATATAAAAATTAAATATGGGCCACAAAACCGGTCTTAAGTAGCATGGGTATATTAGTAATTGCCAACAATGCATTGTATGGGTCAAAACGATCCATTTTTCTTTCATGCCAAAAATCATTAGGATATTAAGTAAAGATCATGCTCCGTGAAGATATTTTGTAAATGTCCTACCGTAAAAATATCAAAACTTAATTTTTGATTAGTAATATGCATTGCTAAGGGCTTCATTTGGACAACTTTAAAGGCAATTTTATCTCTCTTTTTTTTTTTTTTTTTTCCCACACCCTCAGATTATGGATCTTCAAATAGTTGTATCTCAGGCAAATATTATCCTATCCTAAAAAATAAATAAATAAATAAATAAATAAATAAAAATAAATAAATAAATACCTCAGTGGAATTATTTATTCAAATTTCAGATGATGATGTATAAATCTCAATTTCAAAAAAATGGACCCTTATGACTGGTTTTGACTTTTTATTGTATCAGTTAATGGCAAAAATCTGAGATTCAATAAGAAATATAGGCCTAGTGCCTTTAAAATATGCATATGTGCCTGCAGTTCTTCCACTTCATAATAATACTTGGGAATAGCATACTTGGAGCAGATACATATTTACTGAAGCATTGCATTAATTAGAACTGTGAATAACATTGTTATCCAGCTGTCTAACTGAGCAGCGACTGTAGATATCTTGGGATATTAATGTTCTTTAGGACCTTTAAATACACATAGCATAAATAATGATCATAATTGCACTGTTCTTTTTGTCACCCACTCTTTTTTAAATCTTAACTCTATATATAGGGAACAGATTTTTCCTCAGTTGTATTGAATGTACAGCAAAAATAGCCCTACAAAACATGGACAGAGATAGGATTGCAGATCACGGTGTTATTCTTTTGTTCAACTCAAGCGGAAATGTCAGAAATATTCATTCATGGGGAAAAAAAAGTGAATAACCCAGGCCGTGGGCCAACTGTTTAACCATGCATCACCAATTCAGATAAGGTCAAGATTTATCTAGGCTTCTCTGTCATTAGAGGACGTTATAAAGCTATCTTTATCACACAACCTGCATTTGTTCATTTAAATGAGCTGCTCTTAGGTCATGTGGCAAGTTCTCTGATATTAATTAAGTTAGTCAATATGTAGCCGTCATTTCCCATATGCAATATAGCAACAAAAAAAAAATCACTTTATAACTGATCATTTGAACCCGCCGTGGCGCCGCCCATCAAGAGAGCACTTTCAACAAGAAATTCATTAACCTCCTTCAACCTTCTAATCCACACTTTGGTCTGTAAATCTCACTCTGGTAATTTATCACAGACATGCAAACAGAAGTAAGTCCCTTAAGCAACAGTAATGATGAGACCCCGGCTCAGGTCAGATAACCCCCGTTTGGTCACATGTCTGTCAGCGCAGTCCGAGAGACTTGGTCTCATCATATTTAAATGGAAATCACTACCCTAACAGCTATTAGGAAGAAATCATGATGAAATGATACTTAAATTAAAGCTGTGATTTGAAAAGGAACAAGAAATGTCATATGACTAATCGCTGCAGGATAGTTGCACAAACATAGTTTTACTACAATTTATCTTTAAATTCATGAATTTACCATATAATTAACAAATGTATCATGCAAAATAAAAATAAATAAATAAATAATAAAAAAAAAAAAAAAATATATATATATATATATATATATATATATATATATATATATATATATATATATATATATATATATATATATATATATATATATATATATATATATATATATATATATATATATATATATTACGAGTTTTAAAATTTTATAACACTTCTATCTACTTCTATACTGCAACAGATGAAATATCATATTGTACTAGATGTTTACACCATGCATTTGAATTAACGGTAACACTTTAGAATAATGGTCCGTTGTTAACAACTATGCAGGAAGTAATAGGCAGTACTACATTAACACTTAACTTAATACTGTTAGCTAATAGAGAAGCCAGATTAACTAAGCAGTAAGTAGTAGCAAATTTAGGAGAAAGGTAGTTCCTTATTAGATATTTGATACTTATTAAATAAAAATATCCTCATTTAGAACTACTTGTGAACTATGACCAATTAATAAAGAATAACCAATTAATTACTAATCACAACAGTAACGTCTTAAAAGTGAGCAATTGGGATCTTTGTGGAAACTAATTTATGAATATGAAATCCCCCAAATAAGTCAGCTACAGTTTGAAACTGTGAGTACTACTCTTACCAAAGGATGGATGTTCTCGGTTTATTTCAATCAAAAACAGAAAATAATAATACAAATAATTCATTTAAAAATGTTAATAATTAAGAAGTGATTGAATTAGTTAACAATTATGAGCTCTAGTTTGTGTCAGTTCAGTATGCCTCCGACTCCAAAAGACCTACAGTACCTTTAGTAACCGTAGGCCAGGGAGGACTTTTCTTGAATATAAATAATGATGTTCTCTTGACAAAAGCAATTCACATCCTTAATGAAGGCGTTGACTGCATTTATATTATGTTAAGCACAAAACTGTATATTTCAGATTACAGTGTCTGATAAAATATCACTAGTGCCTCACACAAATGTATGACTATACACTATGTGTCAGATTTAAATAACTTAGTAATTACTGAGTGGTTAAGGTGTTTTTCACTTTAAAATAATGGTCCAGATCACTAGTAGTTCCTGCAGGCTGACAAGGTAACATTTGAGTAATTAGTGAGGGGTTAATGTATTTTTCACTTCAAAGCTAAAGTGCTACTATGGAACTACTAGTGATCTGGACCATTATTTTAAAGTGAAAAACACGTTAACCCCTCAGTAATTACTCACACGTAAATGAATAAGTTATGTAATGTTTTATATCTGACACATGACACAGTCATACATTTGTGTGAAGCACTAGTGATATTTTATAATTGTGAACTAATTCAATCATGAGCTTGTCAGCATCACTTCCTAATTATTAACATTTTTAAATGAATTATTTTTATTATTCTTCTCTGTTTTTGATTGAAATAAACAGAGAACATCCATCCTTTGGTAAGAGTAGTACAAACTGTAGTAGTTTCAAACTGTAGCTGACTTATTTGGGGGATATCATATTCATAAATTAGTTTCCACAATGAACCCAATTGCTCACTTTTAAGACGTTACTGTTGTGATTAGTACCAATTAATTGGTTATTATTTATTAATTGATCATAGTTCGCAAGTAGTTCTCAATGAGAATATTTTTATTTAATAATTATCACATATCTAATAAGGAACTACCTTTGTCCTAAAATTGTTACTACTTACTGCTTAGTTAATCTTGCTTCTCTATTAGTTAATAGTATTAAGTTAAGTGTTAATGTAGTACTACCTATTACTCCCTGCATAGTTACTTGTTAACAACGGACCATTATTCTAAAGTGTTACCGAATTAACTACTAACCCTAACCCTAACCCTACTGTGATCACTTGCGATTGCATTTCAAGGTCAGGGCCACCAATTTTCTACACATCAGTATATTACTTCATGCTGAAAAACAGCACACTGTTTCTCTCGGATATTTACTTGAATTTTAATGACAAACATGATTGATCACGTTTACACCTGTTATTTGGTGCAGTCAACCAAAATGCATCAATACAAGGTGTAAATGTGGTCTAAAGTCACTTGAGTGAGTATTGGTCATGGACTGCTCTCATAACTAATGAGCGATTTACAGACTAGGTGTTAATACTGCTTTATTTTAGGTCGGTACTCCAGCTTTGACCCTAGAGGAAAGCTGTATGGATGCTCCACCCAAAAATGAAACTTTAATCCCATTTTCTCACCCTCAAGTTTTTCCAACCCTGTATGAGTTTCTTTCCTCTGTTGAACACAAGATAAGATATTTTTAAGAATGTTGGTAACTAAATAGTTGACTGTAGCCACTGACTTCCACAGTATTTTTTCTTTCTATTTTTCCATACAGTGAAAGTCAATGGCTACCGTCAACTGTTTGATAGAATGATGACAGAATTTCATTTTTGGGTGAACTATCCCTTTAAATATTCTGTATAAAATACTGCCTGAGAGATCTGGTATACCTCTGTAGCCTCCAAGGGAGCATGTGAAGTTCAACCTCACAGCAATTATGAATAATTTTTGTTGTCCTGTCACTGGTAAGGGAAAATTAATGTCACGAGAAAACAATAAGAAGAGTTTTCCTTTGCACTACTAGCCAAAAATGATGTGCATTCATTCACATTTGCTTTAAAACTATTTCCCCTATATCAGTAAGAACGACATTAAGTAAGATGAAAGATAAACATTCAGATATCCTCTTTCAGGGAAGCAATGATTGAATCATATCCCAAGAGCAGATCATAGAAAATAAATACACTTTTAAATCAGCAATGTTTATGAATCCACACACAGAAGACCTGATATCAAAGCATGAAGTGATAAAAATGATTTTGGTTGGGAGGAAATTGAAATATCAAAGAGAATATACTTTAAAGGGGTCATATCATAAATGTTTGTTTCCGATGTCCACTTATAGCTCCAGTGAAGGTCTTTGTGCCAAAAATGTTGATTTGACAGCTTAGGAGGAAGTTTTGACTTCTGAAAGTTACAGTATGTTTTCACGGTACATCGAGTACATCTTTTATCTCCAAAGATCAAGGAGAATTTGATTCCTCGTGATACGAGCCCTTTAACAATGACTATGGCACTGGAGAACTAGCTGTCATCTTAATATGGTTTGAGTCCAAGGTGCTCCTTAAGATAACAGCAGCAACCTCTCATCATCCTAAGCTTCTATGTCAGGTCTGCACACATCTCCTCCAGGCCATGAAGCACAAAGGTCAGAGAAACCGATAGTGATGTTTTCCCTGAGCTTCTGTATCCACCAATACACAGATACTGCAGGAGATCAGGACGAAAGCAAGGTGAGGAATTATTCATCTGTAATGCAAATCATTTCTACAGCTTCTTGATTATTTCATTTCATCTAAGCCTATAAATGACTTCTTCCTGATAGCTACAATTGTGTCTAATAGAAGCGACATTATTCAACAGCTCAACCATTAGGCTTTTTCAAGTGGAACATGCTTGAAAAAAGAAGAAAAAGGAGGATTGGAGTAGACAGTGCAATTCTTTTGTTATCTGACTATTGTCTAGAGTGTTTTTAAATATGACCTTTATTTAACCTACCAAGTACATTTGTGATTAAAAAATAAAAAATTAAAAAAAAAACTTGTCAAAGAATGGCAGTAGCACAATAAGCATTACACACACTTAAACATTTACATTTGATTCCCTGAACCGTTTAATGGACTCAAATGTATTGAAAGTGACCAAGTACTAAGCCTACAAGCACTGCGTATTTCTATTCCACAATGCAGAAAACCTTAAAAAAAAAAACAAAAAAAAAAGATTTATTGCCTCGTTCTGTCCAGGTTTTGCCTTCAGAAATTGGTCCTTAACCCATTAAAAAAATAAATAAAATAATAAAATAAAATAATATTCCGGAACATAAAAACAGACAAAGGAGAAGGCAAGTCTAGCCTAAATTGCCTTAAAGTGGATGTGAAGCAGTCAGTTAAGTTTATATTATTTAGTAAAGTGATTTCCACTTTAATTCAAAAATATATAACAAACATGATTAATGTAACCATTATAAAGGGAAAAAAAAAAAGTTGTTTTGTTATAGCTTGTGGAGCAAGGGCGCCGTCATCTTGCAGTACTCACCGTGTGTGACGTCACGGGGTTGGTTCGCTCCGATGGCCAGTATAGTACATAGTAATATAAGCATTTCTTTACATTTTGAACGCACAAATGTTATTTTAACGCACAAATAATTTGGTTTTCACCATCATTTGGATGAATATTCAACATCAAACTGGCTATATGCTAAGTTTTGATCGTGGTATCCCAAACATTGTTTTCATAATGCGAGGCGGAACTTGATGTAAACAAACAACGCTTCATGCAGTATCATTCATGTCGCATTTTATTGTTATTCAGACCATTCAGACATATGCATTACATTGACTGGTTCACCAGTTGTATGTATAATATTTTAGTTCACCTGCAAATACAGTTAGCTTTCCTACTGTTAACAGCCCGTATAGTGTTTAACTAATCACCTATCTGAACGATAGGGCCAGTGCTGAAGTTTATCATTCTCACGTGTTTTAATGACAGTCTTGAGGAGTATCCACGTAAACGAGTATTGTTTCCGATCCGCACTTTACCCCAAACCAGCAGGTACACGACTTCTCCAAACCCTAATACTGCTCGGTCCCATCGCGTATCGACTCAAATGCATAGGCAATTGCACTTATGGACTCAACAGTGCTTTTAAGGTCATCTTCCTCCATTTCAAAACAAGCGTGTGTTCAAAATGTAAAGACATGCTTATATTACTGTACTGGCCATCGGAGTGGACCAACCCTGTGACGTCACACGCGGTGGTAGTGCAAAATGGCGGTGCCCTTGCTCCAAAAGCTATAACAAAACAAACTTTTTTTCTTTAAAATGGTTACATTAGTCATGTTTGTTATATATATATATATATATTTTTTTTTTTATTAAAATGGAAGTTATTTTCCTAAATAATGTCAACTTGACTGACTGCTTCATTTCCACTTTAAAAACACAACACCATTCAGGAAAATAGCATTTGGAGTAGTAACAGTAACGTATGTCTTGTTGAACTGATTTTGTGAACACTTCATTTTAAGGTGTCCTTGTTACACGTTACATGTACTTATTATTATAATAACAATAAATTATGCAAAATTGTATGCAAGTAACCCTAAACCGAACCCTATTCCTAACTCTAACCATATAGTAAGTACATATGGTAAACTTAAACAAGTAAAAAAAAAAACTGGGGTGTTATTATTATTATTATTATTATAGATAATTCTGTCATCCACGTGGAAAGTAGAAATAGAAACAAGTTGACAAATAGTACTTAGATTTTGGTGAATAAGACTATAAATGGCTTAATTTACATAGGAGACATGCTTATATTAGTGCTGCCAAACGATTAATTGTGATTAATCACATCCAAATAATTGTCTGCATAATATGCGTGTGTACTGTGTATATGTATTATGTACATATAAATACACATACAGTATCTATTTTGAAAATATTTACATGCATTTACATGTCTATATTTATATTCATATAATTTATATTATAAATAAATATATTTAATATATAAAAACATTTTTTTCTGAAAAATATACATGCATGTGTGTGTATTTATATATACATAATAAATATACACAGTGCACACACATATATTATGCAGAAAAAAACTTTTATTTTAGATGTGATTAATCGCGATTAATTGTTTGACAGCACTAGTTTATATTGAAAAGAATGACAACTAATTTAAATCATTATTTAAATATATAATATTATAAATTAAAATCATTATTATAATATATTATATATATATATATATATATATATATATATATATATATATATATATATATATATATATATATATATATATATATATATATATATATATATATATATATAGTTTCAGCACTGTTAGAACTGGGCTGAACTGTAGGTGGTTAGTGAATACAACATGGTGTACAATACAATATGGTGTAAATGCTCAGTAAAAATCACATCAAGTAAATAAAACTAGGTGCCGCACTAAACCTCGGGGAACAAACTATTGTGACCTCAGGCGTGAGACCCTCTAAACTGGATGCTATGAGTCTGATCTGTAAAATATTTAACAGTCTATCCTGCCACATTGTCAGAAAAGTGAATGTTAACAAGACTCGTTGTAGGAACATCACATCTGACAGTGTCAAAGTCATTCAACAAATCACAAAACAGAGGCAGACAGCATGTCGTATGATCGAGAGTTTCACTTATGTCCAATCCGCAGTCATGGCAGTGCAAACAGTACAGTGTTTTGAACACAAAATAATTGCTCAAACATTTATTTGGCACTGAATTGAGATTTTGCATAGATCAGGACAAACATTTCAGATATTTAAAATGGACGCGATTCAAATATATGAACTGCATTGCTTGCATTCACCTCAACATTTGCCATTAGCATCTTTTAAATTAAACGCTGGACATAAAAGTAAATTAAACCGAGTTCTGACATTTATTTGGCATATACAATGTACTGAGAGGGATCTGGGGTCATTTAGTTATTGTAGGAATAATATCTTTCAAAACTTGCCCACAATACCCTTTTCAGACCAAGAATATCTCTATTAAACAATCAAATCTGTAATTTCATTATAAAGCCAGCATTGCTATACAATCCCTAATTCTCATATAGAAAGCCAGTGGGCGAAATAATGGCAGTTTCATTGTTGCAGTCAGCAGCTATCAGAAATGGAAAAGATCAAGTGACACTGATTCAGAAATAGATCAAAACTATTTCTTGTATGTGTGCTGAAATAAAGTCCACTTATATCAAGGCCAGAAAATGAGTCAAGTGAAAAGTAAATGGGACAGAACGAGGCAGAATGATTTGCTGTATAGATGTACTGCAGGAAATCAATCAACAGACACAATGACTAATGAAACAAATCAATAGGCTAAATCCAGTGGTGTAATGTAACCAGTGTTGGGAAGGTTACTTTGGAAATGTAATAGGTCACAGATTACAAGTTGCCCAACTTAAAATGTAATAAAGTAATGTAACGGATTACTTTTTTGATTACTTTCCTAAATTTCTAATGTTTTCAACTGTAAATCATTTTCAAACATGTTAACCAAGCAGGGTTAACCTTACAGTAGTGCGCAACACTTATTACTGTCAGACTTTCAAAGTCCTTCATCACTTGAATTAAGATTATATTTTGATTTTAAAGGAAACATTGGATGGAACATATCTTCATTTGCGTATAAATGTGTCTTAGCAGTTTGTGGACACAACCACCCTACAATGATAGAAATTCACTCATTTTTTAATCTCCCAAAAACCTAAACAGTCTCAATTATCAAGCCATTTTGATTTTGGAGTGAATAACCAGCACTCTCTTCCACCTTCAATACCATGACTGAGGTGAGACCATTGAGCAAGGCAAACAACCCCAACTGTTCCCCGGGCGCCACAGCAATATGGTTGCCCACTGCCCCGGGTGTGTGTTCACGGTGTGTGTGCTCACTACTGTGTGTGTGCACTTGGATGGGTTAAATGCAGAGCACAAATTCCGAGTATGGGTCACCATACTTGGCCACGTGTCACTTCACTTCACTTTCACTAAATTCGCTTATGCCTGGCTGCACAAATCATTTTTTTCTCCAGACTGTTTCTGAATGATGGACAATTCAAGGCAGGTTTTGTTAAAAAAAAAAAAAAAAAAAAAAAGTTAAAACTCAAGGATGGATGGGTGAGTAGTGCTCATTAACATGTAAAGAGATATGTACCTAAACGAGTCACTGTGAACAGAGCTGTTTTTGACAAGGTAAAAAGGGTGTTGTTTTAGACAACCACTGCGAAAGTTTAGGGTGCAAGACCCTGATGAATCATACCACCTTGTGGAAAATGGGCGTCCAATGTCCCCTTTGAAGCACAGCCACCACAAAATCAGACTTACTTTAAAATCATTCTGAGGTTAAATACAGATTTAAAACCATAACAAGAAATAATTTAATAGCTATGATACTGTTTTTGTAATCTTTGCATAGCTATGACAGGAAACACTGGATCTAACAATGCCTTAGAAAAAAAAAAAAAGTTAATCTTAAAAAAAAAGCATATACATAAGCCCATATACTGATTAAATTACACATTTTTTACACAAATTATACATTTCCTAATTAAAATGTATACTTTTATTCTGATACATTTCCCCAAAGCATATTTGTTACTTACTACAAAATAGTCAGAAGTCAGAAGGACATGGACAGCAGGAAAGCATGTTTGACGAATCAATGGTTTGGTGCTTGCAAGTTAGACTCCTAAAAATACCTCATGTCATGTGCAAACAAGTGTGTGCACAACAGCAGATAATTCATTTCCCACTCAAGTCGAGTCTGGGGTGTGTGATATATGGTAAACGTTGTTGTAATGATGTACAATCTGACATTATCAAGTAGGCTAGATCACCAAATCACACACAGAGTCCACACAAAGATGATTTGTTAAAATTCCAGGCATTCTAAATTGCAGACGGCAAAAATGCTTCTGTATGCTTTTTATATTTATATAATTTAATATAGTTAACTTAATCTATATCACACAAGGAATACCGTTTTTCTGCAGATATCAGCATGATAACAAATTTCATAAAAATGTTATACAAGATCAGTAAAGCAATAAGTGACTTACATTTTAGACAAAATATTGCTTGTTTTTGTTCAATTTTCCCAACGAAATTAGTTCCAAACAAAGATCACAGCACTGTTTTGCATCTCTGAGCAATGGACAGTGTTTACTTATTGAATGAATCAGCTATTTGAATGGATCAGTTGATAAAAGTGATTCACTCATTAAAACAGTCAAATGCTTTGTTCCTGAATGAATCTGCCATTTAAATGAATCAGTTGAATCTCAATGACCCACTCATTAACAGTCACTTGCTTCCACCTACTGGCGGTTTTAATTTCACATTTCAACAATTTTTTTTCATGTCTTAAATTATATCAAATATCAGTATTCAATGTTTTATGTTAAAAACAAAATATTAGGCCTATTTATGCATCTGTAACTGCACTTCAAATACACCCATGTCCCCTCTGAGATACATTAAACTGTGTAAATACATCTAAATGCTATTTCAAATGCAGATTCCAAAATGTTTTCTTATGATGGAATGAAAGACACTAAGTACTGGATGAAGTGCTTCTTGTTCTTACCCAAAAATACAAAATGGAAGAAAAAAAAAAGAGTTAAAGAGTTAAAACTGAACACAATCTTGCTACTCAAGCTGTGTATGAACATACTGTATATGCTTATTTTCCATTTTGCATTTACTTGTACTTTTACTTTCAATACTTAAGTACAAAACTTATTTTTTAAAATCTTAAACGTACTTAAGTACAATAAATATCACACACTTTAAGACTTTTACTCAAGTAATATTCTAAACGGCGACTTCAATTTCTACCAAAGTCATTTTCTGGTAAGATATCTATACTTTTACTTAAGTATGGCTTTCAGGTACTTTATACACCACTGGCTAAATCAATTGGCTAAGTTAAACCCAACTAACCCAGTTCTCTATAGAAGTAAGGATGAGGCTCTGGTCTTTAACTTGAACTTTAACTGTCATCACCCTGAAAAACATTACCTTCACAGGCATTATAAAGAGACAGACAACTCTCAAAGCATTCTGAATCCATCCATCCATCCATCCATCCATCCATCCATCTATTCATTTATTTATTTACACACACCTTGGAATTTCTGTATAATGTTATATCTGCATTCTGAGCGGTTTTGATTTATTGAGCTTCCAAGTTTATGCATTTCAAATACTTTGTAGACAGGACCTTTTTGTTTTCTAAATAAAAAGTACCAAACACATCTTTAGGGGGGAAATAAAATAAAATAAAATAAAATAAAATAAAATAAAATAAAATAAAATAAAATAAAATAAAATAATAAAATAAAATAAAATAAAATAAAATAAAATAAAATAAAATAAAATAAAATAAAATAAAATAAAATAATAAAAAAGTCACAAAATAACAATATGTGAATAACTCAATTTTGACAAAAATGTCAGACAGAACCTTATAATTTCAAGGTGACGATATGAATAAAGTAATATCACTAATAATATTGCACTGTAAAATATTTCATAATAATACATTTAAGTGATTAAGTGAACTGTTTTCACAACAGACAATAGTGATCACGTACAATTCAATATACTATATGTGTGAAACCTCTTCTGAGGGACCTTTACAGAGATCTCATCCAGGTGTAACATTATCTTCCTCTTCCCACTCTGTTTTTAAAATACCACTACTTCTTGAAGAATAGAGACATGAACCCTAGGAACAAGTTCACTCGGCTAGGCCTTAAAAAGAACTTTAATCTTCAACTATATCAGCTCAGGGTGGCTGGAGAGCGAGTGGCGTGTGTGTGGGAGAATCGTGCGAGTGAAAGAGATGTGATAAAGTGTGTGTGATGGAACTCGTGAAGAATCAAGGAGCTTCCTTTTATAACAGCAATCATGGCTCAACAGCCTTTCAGATCCTGCAAAACGACACTTTAGTCATGGACATCTGTACCTGTTAACTTCGTCTCCCTACCATTGACATGAAGGAGCTAGAATTGGTCTATTTTCAAACAAATAATGGAAAAATATCACACATCTGTCAAATAAAGATACAACAAGCCTTCAGGATCAAGGTGAAGCGGCAAACCGGCATCACAGAACTTCAACAATGACTAGCTAGATGAAAAAAAAAAAAAAAACTGTTACCCTTGTTCAAATGACATTATGCAGAGCGAAATCAATTAACTCCCCACTGCTTACATTGTTTTAGGTCGGAATGGCAATTGAGATTTGAGCCAGTTGTGAAAAACTGTTATACAAGACATCTTAGGCAGGTGATTTGGGAGCATTGTGAACATTTCAACATGACACACCTGCTGGTGTCAATGAAGGTGTAAGTTTGATAGCCAGGAATCTTTTTAACTGAAGTCTACGAGGGGATTAAGACGAAATTTCTGTTCTCTTGTTGGTCTGATCATACTCATTTTCACCAAATGAACTGTAATTTACACCCATTAACTGTCAGACTGATTCCTGTACTACAACAGAGGGTCTTTAAAATAAATACTGAGACAGTGAAGTTATCAGTTATAATACAAAGGTCCTTTTTTATTTATTTATTTTTTTATGACTGATTACTGCATTCAAAGAACAAATAATGGAAAACTGTAAGGTCTGTCAATTTTTTTTTTGTTCTTTTTATTTTTTATTTTGGAAATAAAGGAGTCTTCTTGGCTCAGTAAAACAGTAATATTATGCAATTTTCTTAAAATTTAAAACGACAATTTTCTATCTGAATATATTTTAAAATGTGATTTATACTTGTGATGCAAAGCTGAATTTTCAGTTTTTAGTGTCACATGATCCATCATAAATCATTCTAATATGCGGATTTGCTGCTCAAGAAACATTATTATTATCAGTGTTGAAAACAGTTCCGCTGCTTCAAATTTTAGTGGAAACTGAAATTCAATGCATAGAAGTATTCATATATTTTCCAAAATAAATAAATAATAATAATAATAATAATAATAATAATAATAATAATAATAATAATAATAAAATCCTGAACAATAGCATATGTTGACTAGTAGTGTTAGTGGGCATCCAGATTTACATCCAACCTAGTCTCATGTCAAGTCACAGAAATTTGTTCAAGATGGCAAAATCATAAGAATTTATATGAATTTACCAAAACATAACCAAAAAATCTAAATCATAACCCTATATGACTATAATAGTAAAACAACCTACATAAGTTTAGGTCCTATGATTTCAACATTATTTTGTATGAATTATTGTGCGTTTTCCTGAGAGTGTTTTGTTTCAACACACATTTTCAAGCAAACTGTATAATAGTGCATATGATGCTGGATCGAAACACAAAAGTAGGACAACAATTTCCAAAAGGTGCATATGAGAAACCATGCCAAATACCTATCCAGTGAATGAACATTCCTGAAAAATATTTTACACGTTGTACATACTGTATGTAAAAAATAAAGATAAAAAAGTCATGTTTTTGAAAAAAAAAACTTCATTAGTGAAATATAGCAAAAACACCTAGTATGACCATTTACTGTCATATTAAAATAATACTTTACATATTTTGCGCCAAAAAAAAAAAAAAAATAATAATAATAATAATAAATACAATGTGTAAAACTGAAATAAATAAATATCAGTGATTAAAAGTTTGATTTTCCAGTTTGCTCCAATTTCACAACTTGAATAAAAAAAGAGTCATTGGTATTTAAAATGCTTTTACAATTGTATTTTATCTCATTAGATAACAAACTGATCTCATTAATAATTTTATAACTCCAAAAGTTCTTTTGTTACAGGCACGGTCTTGCTGTCTGTGCACATGCTTAAACACAATGAACCTTGTCTACCAAAATTCGAGTCTAGTTTGCATCATTACCCAATTCCACACCAATCTCAGATCATCATTAAGAAAAGTATTTCATCAACTCTTTTTCAAAGTTCTGACACAACATCAGAGGGAGTTTCTGGCCAATTATTCTTTTAAACTCTGGCACCCATTGTTCCTAAACACAATTAGGGAGACACGGTCTAATTTATCCTCAGCGCTGACATATGGGCATTGGTTCATAAAATGCCATAATTACCCATCAAAAAATATGGGGCTGCTCATTTAACTGATGTTAATTAGTCAAATAGTCACAAACTTAAGGCAAGAATCTTCCAGCCATGAAACTTAACGCATATCTAATTGATAATTGGTGTATGCTTTTTTTAGTTCCACATCCAAGAATGTTAGCAGTTCAGATTTCAGTACCGTGCACTACCTGATCTTTTAGGTTGGCTGCTTCTTTCTCTGCTTGTACATGAGCTTAATGCATAAATAATATGTAATATCAGTTGCGGCGCTGCTACAGCTACCATCAAAATTTAGCCTTAAATTCTGTGAAATTCTCACGCCATAATATGGTTAAGTGTCTACACGATCATGAAGTTAACAGTAACTGTCCCTGCTGTCAAGGCCAATTATGGACATTACAGTATTATATGAGCTAGTGCCTTATGGTCAGTTTTAAACATTAATATGTAGTTGACATGGCATTTCAAGCAGTTCTCCAGAGCGACATGCTATACTTAAACTGTAACTATTTTAAGTTCTAGTTCTAGTTTAATTATTATACATAGATTTTTTTGCCATCAGAAGTCAATTAAATTAAGTAATACTATAGACAACATGGAATAATTAGCTCAACAAGCCTCTTATTAAATACAACCTTGATTGGAAAGAACTTGGTGTTGTGCTATTTAACATAGAACCAACCATAGAAACCACTCTGTAAAATATAGATCTGTCATTTAAGAAAGTGCTTGTAAATTATGATTATTTCTTTGAAATAAAAGTAGTCCTATGTCGGATCATTAAGTCAACTGTTGGATTTCAAGTGCTGTAATCAAGTGCACCAGAATGTTTTTGATTAATGTGTGTTCACGATGATATCACGGCTTCAAACTTAAAGCTGTGCTCTTCAGATTTAACTCCCCCTCTACCTTATTAATATACAATATTACCACCCCAGCAAACATTTTTTTTTTAATTAATTCATTTATTAATTAATTAATTTATTTTTCATGCATGTAATGAATAGCACTGTATTGACACTCATAAGCAGATTTAACCAAAAAGAAAAAAAGAAAAAGAAAAAAAAAAAAAACGTAACACATTTATCCAGAAATCTATTGTATGCATCTTACCTGTAAGTAAAAGTTACATCTGCCATGTGCTTGGTTTGGCCTCAAGTAGCTTTGAGAGCTCCCCCTAATGGTTGGATGTATTTCCTGTCACTATATGTGCTAAAATAAATGCAACCATTCAAGAAATTCCCTAACATAATGTATGTGAATGAAGGAAACAAATAGCTTTTTCAATTTTCAGTCAACATAAATAACTGAACAGGAATGAAAATGTACCAAATTTAAAATTCAAATTGAAAATTCTGATTGCATGACTAATCTTGTCACCAGGGACAAATGATACTCTAATAAGCATATAAATTAAATAAAGCATATAAATAAACTGGATGAAGAATCATCACCTTCAGCTCAACCTTGCCAAGATAACTGCTTGTGGTTTCAGCCAACCCAACCCTTTATCACAATTTCACCATCTAGCTCGGCACATCGACCACAACACCTTCAAGAACAGCTTGGAGCTTGGAGTTATGATTGATAATCAGCTGACTTTCTCATTGCTAAAACTGCCCAATCCTGCAGATTTGCTTTATTCAACATCAAGAAGATCAGGCCCTTTCTTTCAGAATATGCTTCACAACTCCTTGCTCAGGCTCTTGTTCTGTCCAGACTGGATTATTGCAATGCTCTCTTGGCAGGTCTTCCAGCCAGTTCTATCAAACCTCCACAATTAATCCAGAATGCAGCTGCAATATTAGTCAAACCAAAATATGTGCATGTCACACTTCTGTTCATTAATTTGCACTGGCTACCAACAGCTGCCCGTGTAAAATTCAAGGCATTAATGTTTGCCAACAAACATTATTATTATTATTATTATTATTATTATTATTATTATTATTATTATTATTATTATTATTATTATTCTTTAAAAAAATCACAGTTTTATCTATTCTCTTTCTTTTCTATCTATTTGATCGTTTTTATTTATTTAAAAAAAAAAAAAGTACTACGTTAGACTATACGGGACTTGTCACAGCATTTACATATTGTTCCTCTTTTGCTGGTTTGATTGCTTCTATTGTCCTCATTTGACAGTCGCTTTGGATAAAAGCATCTGCTAAATGATTAAATGTAGATGTAATGTAATGTGTGTATAAGTCAATTTATAATTAGATGTAATTATTTTCAATGATAATTTGTGTTTTTAATGAAGAAATATTGATGATAAAACATTTTTCAACACATTGGATACATTTCCTCTATGGTCTAGCCCAGTTGCAGTCTGGGACTGTCTTCTCTGTGCAAGTGCTGCATTAAATTTATCTTAAATATGTCCCTGATTGCACACCACCTCCAAACACTGAGCGATCAATTAGCAAGTACTTGGAGAATTACAATATTCATACTGCATTGTTCTGAATATATAGGCCTATTCATCACCAAAGGTACTGCTTTTATTAAACGCTGCAGTACTGTGCCGCTCTATACAGCTGCATATGCAAATTTCCACTGCAGGAGTTAGAAGCACATTCTGTGTCAAAAATAAGCCGCATATCAAATCACTTTTTGGGATATAGTGTCTGGTGTCCACAGCCTTGGCTTTTAGAGTTACAGCCCATAGGATTCACCAATTTTCACAATCAGTTATAAACCACATTGATATATTGAAGCAATTTAGTGGTTAACAAAGTTATTGGCACTTCTCCAGTAAGCCTTATATTAGCATGGCAGCCATCACACTGTTCTCATTTCATTTCATGCCTCAATCATTTGAAATTTGTGGAAATGAAGTCGCTAGAGTGCAACAAACAAGATGTCAAAATTTTATGAGAGTTCAGCACTAGCGTTGAATCAAATAACTTATTGAGTGTGAAAGCATTATATTTGCTTCTTATAAAGGTTATGTCCTGAAATTCAAACCTAAGGGGAAAAAGTCTAAGAGAAGACTTCATATATATTAATGTCATTGATTCAATGTGTCACTTTGACAAGAATAAATCCACTGCTGTAATCATAAAATCATATGGTTATTTGCAGTATTGCTGAATGGAGAGAGATAATATAAAATGTATTTATCTATCCATCCATCCATCCATCTACTATCTGTCTGTCCGTGCATGCATCCATCCATCTATCTATGTAAACTCAAGAGATCCCCCTGCTCTTTGTTGTTGGCAAGATTTCCCCCACCAGACTTCATGAAGCAGCCATTTGTGCCACTTGAAACTCCCTTTGGTGTCAAGTTTCTAGCTCAGAGTTCATTTGTGTACCCCTGCGTGTAGACCAAGGCGATCTGAGTGGGATGTAATGAATCGGAGGGGTGCATAATCAGTTTCTAGCCAGCTAATGAAGTACCCGCGTCGTATTCCTGCTTAGCAGGCTAGTCATTAAATTAGCCCTCGCTTTTAGCCCACCTTATACTATCTCTGCTGCACTCGTACTTTGCACTGAAGAGAGCTTGCCCTGTGTGTGCTTCTTTTGCATTTATATGCATCTATAATACCTCAAAAATAACTTACATACATTAATAAGAAAGAAAGTTTCAACAGGAATGAAAGAAAACTGAATGAAAAAGCTATGTTGCATCATCACAGTTAGACAACATTCCACTGAAGAAAGAAAAAAAAATGAAGCAGAGGCTCCCAGCTGTTTCACAGGCAAATTCCATTTTCCCGAATAGTGGTGACCACTCCAGAAAACCAATTAGATCTCCTCTTCATTCACCCTGTGCTGCCAAGGGCTAGACAAAAGAGACGACCTCTTGCTTTAAACCGCCTACTAACATTACAGCAGGCTTTCACCATTATCCTGCTAAAGCCGGAGCTTACATGTGCCATATTCACTTCATTATAAATGCAGTTAAGACTTTTTAATGTTCACTCATTGGACACTAAATTGGCATGTCAATTTAAGCCGAAACATGTTATCAGTGCAATCACCCTTTGAACTTGTAGTTATAGTGTATGTGCCCTTTTTATGAGTCCAAAGATATAAAAGTCTGTCAAAGGCCCTGTTTACACTGGTATTACAGTTTTTCTCAGTTTTTCTCATTTTGTTGCATTTCTCAGATCAGAAATGAAATTCTCAAAACTACTTGTTCAACCTCCACATCATCTAGTGCACATCATGAAAGCAGTTTCTCATTCTTTTGAACAAATTGCAATTGCTTTGGTACATTCATGCAACTGAACTTTGTCTGCGGTTTCCTACATTTTCAGTTGCTAATATCATGTTGCTCAAAATGTATTATATAGTTTTCTGTGCTATAGTCTTACCCCTCAAAACATCTAGTTATACAATGAACTAATAAGTCATTAAATGCAAAATGGTTGATCTAGTTGTCATAAACTGTCAAGCATATTTTCTACACACTTCTATTAGACTTTTTGTAAATTTGCCATGAATTGTGCAAGTGAATCTTGACTTTCACTAATGAGGAGAATATAGATCAACCATCAACCAATTATAAACCAGTTCTCTGAAATAGCTCAAAGGTTTATCTCATGAATCTTCAATTGGAAAGCATATATAGACAGAGGACAACATAAGAGTTACAAATTCTGACGATGGATGAACATCCAGAAAACGATCAGGGTCAACAGCCAAGAGGAAGAAGAGGAGTAAAGATGCATGGTGGAAGGATACAGAGACAAAACAGAGGAAGAGGCAGAAGAGGTCAAGGACAGAGGTGCATATCAGATGAAATAAGGGCCACTGTTGTGGACCATGTTGTCAATCATGGCCTTACAATGGCTGAAGGGTGCAGCTAAGTATTGGGAGATCAACCATATCCTCAGTTATTCAAACATTTTGAAATAGTCTCTTTCAATCAATATCCCATATACAGTAATGTGTAAATTTGTACATTTGAAAGGATGTATGGCATACATAAGTGCAGCATTCTGCCTTTCAGTACAGTAACTGTCATCAAAACTGTTTCCATAGTTTACATCAGGTAATACTAACATAGTGCACTGTTATATTGACAACATGACTCAGCATTTTGACTATCTTGTTTGTGAACAATGACACAAGGACTTTTCATGGCACTGATATGTTCATTGACATAAATACTTACTTTTGAGAGATGAACTAAAGATTTTGAGTAAGTTACAGGCTTTTGCAGGAAATCCATTGTGTGGTGCTGTTTGTATGAATTGTTTTGATAAATGCATATACTTCTTTGCAAATATTAAGGATGATTCAAGAAATGCACCAAAGCAACTGAGAAAAACTGTAAGATGCGTTTTAGACAAACGGATCAAAAGTAGACAAGGGAGACACATTCCCATTTACACCTGGCATTTTAATCCACCTCTTTTGTCCACTTTTGAGCACTTCTGTACTGATTTTAAGGAGGGGGTTCAATGGACAAGTGTATGTATGGGCTTTTTCTGACCTTTCGATGTAATATTGTGAAATATGCTTGATAAATTTATATAACAACGCAAAAGGAGACAACAAAAAATGGCACAGAGAGCAGCAGTTATCGTTTCGCAATGATAGCTGCAAAACTATGTCAAACGCTGTGAGTTTGTTTTAGAATCAGGACTGGTAGGACAACATTTTTCGCCTTCATACCAAACTTACTATTTCAGATGGTAAAGTTTGTAAAACAATGTTATTTTTAAAATTATTTATTTATTTAATTCATATCCATAACATTTAGTATGTAAAATAATAATAATAATAATAATAATAATAATAATAATAATAATAATAATAATAATAATTAAATGTTATACAAATATTATATAAACACTACCAAAAGTATTATTTAGCAATGACACATTAAATTGATAAAAAGCAAATTTACAAAAAATGTATATTTCAAATAAAAAACATTTTTAGTCATCAAAGAATCCACAAAAATATTAAGCAGTTTTCAACATTGATAATAATAATAATAATAATAATAATAATAATAATAATAATAATAATAATTATTATTATTATTATTATTATTATTATTATTATTATAAATGTTTATTGAGCAGTAAATCGGCATATAAGTATAATTTCTGAAGGATCATGTGGCAATGAAGGCTACTGAAAATTCATTACAGAAAAAAAAAATTAATAATAATAAAAAAAAAATTATAATATATATATACATATATACATATATATATATATATATATATATATATATATATATATATATATATATATATATATATATATATATTAAAACAAAACCACTTATTTGAAATTGTAACAATATATAAAACATGTATGTATGTATTTATTTATTTATTTATGTATTCATTCATTCATTCATTCATTCATTCATTCATTCATTCATTTATTTATTTATTTATTTATTTATTTATTCATTCATTCATTCATGCATTCATTCACTTATTATATGATATAAATTAAGTTGTATTTATTCCTTCCCAAGGGCATCATCACCTCTGGGGGGGGGGGGGGGGGGGGGGGGGGGTTGGTCACAAAAAGTTTGAAAACTGCTGACTTTAACCATATAAATTGCATCGACTATAAATCATTTGAGATTTAGGGGCACATGGTGGGTTATATAATTTTGTCATAAAATGAGTTTCTAGTTTTGCTGAGTGTGCTTTTCAGCAAGATACATTAGTGGAAAAATATTGTGCAGGTAACTAATGTCTATTATGAGGTAGTGAGCCAAACGTTATGAAAAAAAAAAGAAGATTTTCCCTCAAGGCTTCTCTTGAAAGCTAGTTTAGATATAACCAGTCTGACACCCATAAATGGTGCTTGTAAAGAATCAACTTCTCAGAGCTTGCCAAGTCTTAGTGATTGTTTATGAGCGCTACATGTGTAATGCATGAATTTAAGTGCCAGGTCTATGATAAAAATGCAATACCCTTGATGGAACTTGGCTCTTTAAATGCTTGTTTCCTCTACTTTCTCATGGTTCCTAACAGGAGCGCAGATGTTCATTTAGACTTTGGCTTATACCTTCCATGCAAAACCCAATACATCTGCTAATGCTCCTGCTCCGTTCCGGGGGTCCATAATTACTCCAGAAGCGAGTTGTGTCTTGGAACAAAGAGCATCAACAATGCATCATATGTTTGTCTTCTTTCTCTTGGTGAATGTGAAACCATGCACAGCCTCCATCATTTTCGATGCTGGAAACACTCCTGGGATGTTCTGTCTCGTTGCAGATAATGAATGTGCTTCAATGACTGGTGTTTCCAAGAAGATTTAAATCCCATCTCAATCATGTTTTTGCTCTTTTTTTCCCTTTGCTGGTGAGGATGTTGTGGGTATTAGTCATAGTTCAGGCTATAGTATCATTCACAGCATAGCACTTCCGTTTGAATTTGCACATTACAACGTGCATGTTTTGGTACTGGAGAAATCGTGCATTAAGAATGTGACTTGATTTGAATTTCAGCAGATCAGGGGCATCCGTTGCAGGTAAACTATGGCAGATTGACCAGCTGAAGCACTGTTGAACTCAAGTGCACATAATATCGAAGGCAGGCGATGTGTGTCAGGTGGGCTCCCCTCTCTTATTCAAAATGGGCTCTTGTATTGCATGCCACTTAGGGAGAGTGAGATGAAAGAGCTTGTGGTGGTTTGCTGTCAAAGACAGAAACAACAGTACTTTTGGCAAACACGCACTTCTTGCTGGACGCGGCAATGAAAAGAAAACAGCCTGAGGATGAGCCTACTTAAAACACCACCTTAGAAACTTAACTAGGAAAAAATAAGGGCTATACAGAATGACATATGGAATACATCTGCAAAAAAGCTTTAGATTAATATGAGGATTATTCACATCTCTTACACTTTGTTTAAAGGGGTGGTTTACTGCGATTTAACTTTTTTCATTTTAAATAGTGTGTAATGTTGCTGTTGGTGCATGGACAGTATCTGCAAAGTTGCGGAGCTGAAAGTTTACAGACGAGACAACAGTGGGATTTAGAAACACGCTTCAATATGTGAAGAAAACAAGTCAAACCATGAGTCAAAATCATGGTGTTTTTTTTTTTTTTTTTTTACGCCATTCCCAATTAACCTATTTTTGTACAAAAATGTACACAAAAGGTTTGGACATACATTAGAAATACCCTTTGCAATAAGAAGGTTTTATTCCTTTTCCCCCTCCAAACATATTAAATAATGCATCATTTGAGATGTGATAGAAATTGTAGTTTATTTATTTTTTTATTTTGTATTTTTTTATCTCAGGAAAAAAAAAAAAATAATAAAAATATATATATATATATATATATATATATATATATATATATATATATATATATATATATACATATATACTTTTTTCTCTTTTGACACATGTGTATGGACTGTTGGACATTGTTAGTGAACAAATCAAATAAACTAGAGTTAAAAAATGTGTTTTAAGGGTGTTTTCTAAACGTCCACAGGGCTAAAAGTGCCTGTAATTGAACAAACACCCAAGTGACTGATCTTAAAAGAAATACAGTGTGAAATAACCAGAGGAAAAGGGAAGCCGTGAAAGCATGTTGACCTGATCTAGTTAACTCTGCGGACAGAGGCTAGACACAGTGCTGCACGGTACAGTGCCAATTCAGTCTCTCATTTAAGACATCCAGAGACCACCATCACCCTTTCCTTTTCATCATGCTCATGCAGATTCTCATGGCCTCACTGTCCAGTTATCTAGACTGCTTTCATACTTCCCGTAGTGAAGCCCTGCATTTATCTTCAAAGACAAGCCAGTCTGCATCATAGAGAGTGTGAAATGAAAAGAAGAATCAGCAATGCAAATAATCAAAAGACAGACATTGGTTTTCAAGCTAATTGTAAATCTAAGGCTGGACAGGAAGAGAAGAGTTCATAAATGTGGATTGAAAGCAAAGAACGAGACGTCTCTTTGGACTTATTTGATTAAAGAGCAGTCTGTAGGGGAAGTACAAAGGCAGCCATCCTGTTCCATGACTTGTTGTCTAAAGTATTCATGTTTATAGCGTTCACTTTGTAATTGCAGTCTGCAGTGTTGCAGATATACTGCTGCACTACAGATAGTTTCCAAACAAAGCAGCTTGCAATATATTTTGAATTCAACCTTGTCCATATGTTTACAAGGACAAAATCAAGGGTAGCTTTAGAATGAACAGATTGCTGTACAGCTGTATTTTTATCATATGAATCATATGAAACACATTTATTTTTGCCTCTGTGCTACTTGATGCTTTCAGTATTAGGAGAAACATACAATTTCTTACTTAAAGGGAGAGTTCACCCAAAAATATTAATTCTGTTATCATTTACTTTTTAACCTTTGTTTAATCCAAAGCTGTTTATTTCTTCCTCTGAACACAAAATAATATATTTTGAAAAATGCTAGTAGCCTAATAGTTGACGGTAGCCATTGACTTACATAATATTTTTTTCCATACTATGAGAACACCAGCAACCTTTGTTTATTTTCACACAAATTATGATTACAAAGGCAAATTATCCATAAATAAAAAAACATATTTTTGTGTGGTTCCTTGCACAACACTATGCTATTCCCTCAAAACATGTTCACCACAGTGCATAATATATAAACTAATACCAGCTCCATATGTATGACTTTTTTGATTTAGTAAACTTGCTTGGTAGCACACCTGTTACAGCACTGCATATGCGATACATAGCACTCAGGTTTGAGTCCTGTGAAACATGAGTCACAACACTCCACAAAAGAGTTCTAAGCCTTGTATAACAAAGCTAAAATGAAAAATGTTTTCTTCAGCAAATGTATTTTTATATCACATTTGCTTTTTTTAACACTATTGGTTAGGTGTAGTGTGGGTGGTATGTAATTCAAGTTTTGCAGTCATGTATTTCCAATGAGCCTGGATTGATATAATGACAGTATTACAGTACTTGATGAGTAAACCAGCATATTAAAAATAAATGAATAAAAAAATAGAGGTTTGCAAAAGCCATTGTACTAGTGGAAAAATCATGAACGCTTAAAGAATGGGTTGCTATGACAACCTGAGGTTCAAAAAATGGAAGTCAAATCTGAACTTCATATTCTATTCATTTTCCTCAGTTAAGAAGTTACGAAATTGAACTGTGAATCACGCTTGCTGCATAATATCAAGGATGAAGAATGAAAGGGAAATTGCAGTGAATGGATGCGGTTCTTGCCTTTTCAAACGTTGGTCAAGGATTCAGCGTGTTTCTCTTTTTTACTGAGTGGATGAAACTACTATAGGAATTTCATCAACAATTCAGGATATTTTAACTTAAAAGGAATTATAAGAAAAGTTATGCAAGTTCCATTCCATCTGTGTTAAGCTTAAGAATCAAGTGGGGCGTGAAGACAAAGACATTCAGATCAGTGAGAACAAGGAACAAACATATTTATACAGTATATATAAACATAAATAAGATGGAAAAAGACAAAGTGTCAGCTAAATTTATGCATTTAGGAGATGTTTTTTTTTTTTTTACTTAAAGTGACTTATTCTAACTATAGTGGTACATTCTATACACTACATGAAGATTTCTCAAATCCAAGTAAACACAGACATCAAGCTTTAATCTCATATGCACAAGACATGTTGTCAAATGCCATCATGTTGAGTTTCATCGGGGGCAGTAGGTATTTTTTCTTGTTATCCAGTAAAATAAATACCCCAACATACAGTAATTTACATATTATAAAGTACTTCTGGAAATATTGTTTTTTATTATTTTAAGATATTAAGTTGTGTTATGGTTGCACTGTAAATTTCGAAAAAATGAATATTATAAATAAAAAAGATTAGTTCATAAGATTCATTTTTGTGTGAAGCACTGTTCACGTTACGTCTTAAGTGCATCCTGCTAGGACTCCTCAACAAAAATATGTGTTTTCTTGCTATTATTTTTGGTACACAGTCTTTTTCTCCTCATTACATCCAAAAGGATGGGAAATTCAGGTAAAATGTGACTTATTCTGCAGTACGGCTGTAGATTTAGTACTGCCGAAAACACCAGAATAGACTAAAATATCAATATAGACGGCAGATTTAAAAAAAAAAAAAAAAAAAAAAAGAGAAAAAAAAATAATAATTTCAGTGTTCAGTGGTCAAAAACTAAGAAATCTTTATATGTTCTGTGACTTTCTTCTTGTGAATGTCAGTGGATTATTTTCGGGGGACTGCTTTTATGTTTTTGAATGTAACAATATTATTTTTTTCTGCTGTTTTTAGTTATATCGCACATAGGCGGTTCTAGGGGGGGGCCGGGGGGGGCCAGTGCCCCTGTGACAACAAGCTTGGACCCCCTTGTGGCCCCCCTAAATGTAGAGTGTGAAATTATTTTTCCAAAACTTTTTTTTCGCGATCGTTTTTTACATCCATTATTAGACCTATTAGACCGTGCAATGCGGAACAGAAATGTCACCCACACATTTTCTAGAGGGGCTGTTTAAAGCGGAACACAACAGTGCGTAGAACATGCATCTGCAGGTTTTTTTCTACTCAGAAGTTGGAAGTTTTGCGTGAATATTATAATAGGCCCTTTTCACATGACGTCACACAACTTCCCTTCTGACGCGAAGCAGGGTATTCTTACTTCCTCCAGCATAGGAAAGCGCTATGGCTACCAGCGCGGAGTTCACCCAGACGCTTGTACTTCTGCCAAAAATATGGTTAGAGGATGACTGCCGCTGTCTACTGTCGTCCTTATTCAAGGCGAGGCGTCTGGCATCTCAAACGAATTTACCGAATACCGGTCGGCGAGATTTGCTGTTTGAAGTCGAGGAACACTCGCACTCTGGCACAATGTTTACTGTCTTTATTGCAGTTAGATGAAGTTGGTTAGATATTTGTCAAATAAACAAACATTTTAGACATTTACATGTGGTAAAGGAGAGCCTTTTCATTCAGTAATTTATGTCCTGCTTAATACAGCGCCTTTATGTACAAGAATAGTTCAACATAACAAGCTTGTACTATTTAAATATCAATAAAATGGGGTCTATAATTTTCCCCATTTATTTTTATAACAATGTAATTCAGAAATACATATTAAATATATTAAGTTTACATAAAAAGCTTTTACTGTTAAAAACAAATGCGAATATTTGTGTAAATAAATGTAAAATGCACGTCATAGCTGTTTTTTTTAACATTACATTGCATGTAGCCTATAATGAAAATAAACTACAAACGATCATATCAATCAATAATAATTCACAAAGAAAAAACAGGGTATACATGTAGATAAAGTGAAAGTGATTTTAAGAATTTAAGTAATTGTGGAAGTTCAAAGTTCTGTAGCACTTTGCGGCAGTCCTTGTTGCATTGTTTCAATATTAAGCATTTTATTCTTGAACTGGATAATTTGCATTTATGGATGCCGTGTAGTAAAAAGATTTAATACAAAAATATGATTTGTGTCCATGTCATTTTCCCATAGTAAATAAAAACATAATCGCACTGTTTGTCTTTTTATTGCCAGCCTATACGGGGAATTTAATTTACACACAAATAAACTATCCAAGGAATGACATAAACCGAAATAAAAAAAAAAGATTTCAAGTATATATTTTGTGAACAGCCTACATAATCATTGTCATACAAATCTGAAAGCAAGCAAGCCTCCCATCTAAGGCAGATGCAGAAAAATGTTCGCAAAAGAATCCAACTAAGTACATTAACTATTAGCCTTAACTCTTAACGAACGCCATTCATATTTCAAGTTTTTCCCACATTTTACCGAGAAGTCTCCGGTGTAATGGTATAACGGAAGTACAGATACACTGCTTTGCAGGAAAGCGGAAGTTAGCTGACACCATTGTGAAAAGGGCTTATTGAAGACTTAAAGCAAAGAAGGAAATATAGAGGTAAGTAAAGTTGTTAATATGTTCTTGACAGAGCTTAACAGAAGGTTTTCTAGCAAAAACTGTGAAATAATGACTGGCATCCAAACTCTAAACCCTACAAGTGATGCGTTTCTCAAAGAAAAGTCCCTGTTTCTATTTGCTAGAATGTATGAATCAAATATTGAGGACTTGGGGCATGAACTACATCAGTTCAGA
This sequence comes from Acrossocheilus fasciatus, assembly GCA_036784905.1. NCBI lineage: Eukaryota > Metazoa > Chordata > Actinopteri > Cypriniformes > Cyprinidae > Acrossocheilus > Acrossocheilus fasciatus. The sequence continues at coordinate 4,872,705 of CM071938.1, read as the reverse complement.
AGAATTTTAGAAAGGAAAATACAGAGTGGCATGCAGAAACCCTCCAGTGTAGTAGAGCTGGCATTATTCATTGAACCTTATAAAGAAGTTTTCTTTGAGCTCTTTAAACTATGCAAGATAGCTGTTTCAATCCCTGTTAGTACTGCATCTTGTGAACGGAGTTTTTCTGCACTAAAGCTGGTGAAAACCTATCTCAGGTCCACAATGTCAGATGACAGATTAAGCAATTTAGGTGTTCTAAGTATTGAGTCAAGGAGGGCAAAGGCCTTAAATCTAGACGAATTTGCTGATCTTTTTGCAAAAAAACACAAAAATCATAGAATACAGTTAATGTGACTGATATAATATCAGTGATATTGAATATGTAATGCAAATGTAAAAATAATTAAAATGAAAGTTACTGTGACATACTGAATATGTAATGCAAATGTAAATATATAATGGAAATGCAATTACAGTTACTGTGACTAATACTGAATGTAATGCAAATGTAAAAAATAAAATGTAAATGCAAATTCATTGTTGAATGATTATATCCATGGTATTTTGCCTGTTAATGCCTGCAGTGCAGAAAATGATATGACAACAATAAGGTCTAAATGTAACTGGCCCCTCTAACAGTACACCTGGCCCCAGCCTGGCCCCCCCAGTTGAAATGGTCTAGAACCGCCACTGATATCGCAGCTCCTGTTCATTCACACTTTGCTGCCCATGCAAAAAGAGCCTGTCATCATTGATGTGAGCATCAGCTTGCTTCTTAGAGGAAGACTGTCAATTTGGTTAAATCTCAGGCTTTTTTTCCTTCAAAGGTCATTCTGGTTTCTCTCAGCAGTAATTCTGATTAATATGTTTGAAAATTTACACATACCCATGACATATACTCTATAGATCTCTGTTCTGTGTTCAGACATGATCTGTTCGTGTTTGTTTGTTTGGCTGTATGTATGTGGATTCATGCTGTTTGTGTCATCACTGATACACTCCCTGAAGTCATGTTGGATAAAAATCATTGATGCGCTCGAAAATAGCCAGACGTGACCATTCAGCAGTAGATGCTTGTCATCTGCTGAATCCCATCTCAGTCATATTGGACACATAAGATCATGCTCTGTCGTTTTATTAAGGACCTCAAGTCAGTATTTCCAACCACTGAAACATATGTTTTCAGCTGTAGTATTTATGTAGTATATTCAGCTGGCTTGTATTGCTGCTCCATGCAGAATTACACACCAACTCAGGCACAACAAAAGCTATGAATATCCACAATGCAGCATAATATTAGGGTTCTGGAAGTAAATAATTCATTAATTTTGTCCCTAGAGAAACTAGAGGTTTTTAATAATAACCGGGTTGCCCACTCCCATTAAGCACTGTGAATGAAGTCGTCTTCCTTCTACTTTCATGAATCGTTTTATATATATATATATATATATATATATATATATATATATATATATATATATATATATATATATATATATATATATACACACCGGTATATATAACAACAACAACAATAATAATAATAATCAATCATTTACTTTGTTGTTGCAACCAGTTTAATGATAATAATAATAATAATAATAATAATAATAATAATAATAATAATAATAATAATAATAATAATAATAATAATAATAATAATAATAATAATAATAACTAGAATGTACATTTCCTGAAGAAAATGTGAGTGGTGCTTGCCATGGCGCAACTCAGTGCTCGGTTGTTAGGTCGGCATGAGTGGTTTCCACGGTACTGCTAAGCGGTTGCTACAGCACTCGGGGTGGTTGCTAGGGTACCCAGGATGGTTGCTAGAGCCGTTGCTAGGGTACCCAGGGTGGTTGCTAGGTTGTTGCTATGCGGTTGCTAGGGTAATCAGGGTGGTTGCTAAGGTGTTGCTATGTGGTTGCTAGGGTACTTGGGGTGGTTGCTAGGGTGTTGCTATGTGGTTGCTAGGGTACTCGGAATGGTTGCTAGGGTACCCAGGGTGGTTTCTAGGATGTTGCTAGGATGTTTATATGGTACTTGAGGTGGTTGCTAGGATGTTGCTATGTGGTTGCTAGGGTGTTGATCTGGGATTTCTAGAGTACTCGGGGTGGTTGCTAGGGTGTTGCTAGGCAGTTACTAGTTTTCACAGATCATTACTATGGAGTTTTATAGAGTTCTTAGTTTGAATTAGCACTTAGCTAATCACTTTTAACATGTGGCTATTCACTGCTAGCATGTGTAACATGTTTGGTAGTCCTATTTGTTAGCATGAGCCAAAAGAACCAACTCCCAAGTCTATACGACATTCTGATGCAAAGATATAGGACTTGATAAATGGTTGCTAGGGTACTCTCTTTGGTTGTTAGGAAGTGGCTTGGCAGCTGCCAATGATGATACTCCAAAGGCTGTTTTCCAGTATAAATAATATAAACCAACCCCCATGTCTCTATGACATTCAGATTTGAAGATATGCCTGTTTGGGTTTGGGTTGCTAGGGTACTCGACATTGGTTGCTAGGGAGTGGCTAGGAAGTGTCTATGGTGATTCATGATTGGCTGTTTGCTGCCCCGAGTCAAATGAGCCCATCCCCATGTCTCTAGGATATTCAGATTTAAATATATGGTTGTTTGGGTTTGGGTTGCTAGAGTGCTCAACATTGGTTGCTAGAGCGTGGCTAGGAAGTATCTATGGTGATTCATGATTGGCTGTTTGCTGCCCGAGTCAAATGAGCCCAACCTATCCCAACCCAACCAGTCTCTATGACACTGTGATCCGAAGATATCCATCTGGACTTTTAACATGGCAGTCTATGGGATCAGTTGCTAGGGTGCTATAAATGGTTGCTAGGGCATGGCTTGATAGCTTCATAATGATCCTGAGAGTCTGATTGGTTGGCTGAGTAAAATGAGCCCACCCCCATGTCTCTATGATATTGTGATGCAGAGTTATGTTCAATGCAAAATTCCTATGTAAATTACCATAGTAGGAAAACCGTGAGCTGTTTCATGAGCCGTCCCTCACCATAGTATGTCAATGGGGCAATTTTGGGGCACTCTTTTACCCCAGGGGTACAACTTATACCCCATTGCGGGGTATGTTCTCGCACAGCTTGATAGCCTCTCTAAATGTGGTGATTCATATGTTTCTACGAAATTCTCGCTCTGAGCTACGACTCGTCAAAGTTGCCCGCAATGTTAAGTCTATGGGATTTTTCGGCCGCTTTTTCACCCACTGTACGCGATAATCGTACGCCCGACCGCTTAAGTGCATTCAAATCATTTAATGCACAGCTAGCCGTTGATTATCCTGTTTATGCCATGGTCATTTCCCAGCATTCACATATTAAAGATGTTAACAATATTTCTGCTGCAATATTTGACCGGAACGATACAAATGACGGTTATTTTCATCTGTATTACTATTCAACTGTAACTGTATGTTACTGTGGTTACCAATGTTTATAGGAAGAACATTAATATAGAATGTGATTAAACTGACTTGGAACTACCTGTGCAGTTCAACAGATTTAATCAACACCTGAGTATTCAGACAGACCATGGCATAATATACATTATACACTGCTTTTAATAATGAAACAACTTTCAGTGAAACAACTCACTGTTCTTTCATTACTAGTTCTAAAGTGATGTTTTGGGCGCCGTCATGTCCTGTGGGCCAAGGCTCATTTAAAATGGACTGTTTCAAAGTGGAAAAGTGTTCTATGGTCAGACGACATTCTTGTGTAACAAATCAGCTCAAAAGGGAAATGTATATAAATAATTACAATTAATTATGATTAATTACAATTATTTATAATGGTTGACATTAATAACTGTAGCAGAATTAAATTGCCATCAACTGATCTGTTCATCCAGCAAACATTCACTTCTAACGGGAGCTGCAGTGACGTGCTGACTTTACCGATTAGTGCTTGGGTCTTTCATTCAGAAGGCGGGGTGTTATGGGCGGCCATATTGAGCGTTGCATTTTTCCACATTCAAAACTATATGAGTGACATGTCTTGGGTATTCTATAGTCTTTGCTTGAGGTCACATTCTTCCGGGTTGAAGAGTGATGAATTCCAAAGATGTCCTTACTCATGGTGACTGAGAGTTTCTTCCCAGGTAGAAAGTGAAAAAGAGCTAAGAAAGAGATCTGCTGAGACCTGAGGATTTTTGGTTGGATGGAAAGTCAAGGCCGCAAGGCCTGGTGCAAAAACTTAAGGGTTGCTGAGGAGCTCACATCCTCCTCATCCTCTTAGGATCTAAAAAGAACCGCAGACTGCCTAAGCGGGTCACTGATGTGAGAGCTTTATCTGATATAGAGGTCAGACCTCTGGGGTGTCAAAGAGCCAATGGTGACTTTCAATTTTGGAGGGAAAGTTTACGACTCTTTGTCTCTGAACATGGCAATTTGCATATGTAATTTGTCTGGGGTTAATGCAAAAACTACTAAAGATTGTTAGGACACTAATATGTTACATAGGTATCAACATGTAATATTCACTCTCAATTAGATCGTCCAAAGACAAATTCATAGATACTAAACATGGCATAGGTATGGTTGAAAGAGTGGTTCTATCGTAAGCATGCATAAAACAGTATACAATACACAAAACCATATAAAAGAAGATAGTAATCATACACAAAGACATGGGGATATGCATGTAAGGAAAGTCATAGAAAAATCTGTATATGAATTAATGAAAGGAGTCATTTCCTATAACAGTATGTGTCGGTTTTAGAGAGAATTGAGTAGGGAGGAAGATTCTCTCTACATACTTTTAGGTCGTAAAGTTTATCTGATCTGGCTGCAGTGTCCTTGCTAGGAGATCGTTCACAGACATATAGGCACCAAGTCTGGTGTTGGGTGAGGGGTCTGTGAGTGTTTGTTAATCTAATGAATAATTGATTTGTTGAATCTAATGAACAAATGTGTGTCTAATTGGTCCAAATGCTACACTTGTTGGAAATCATGAACGCTGTGTCCTTTCAGCGTGTCATCAGCGTTCAGTTCAAAAGCCAGCATCTCTGATGGTATGGGGGTGCATAAGTGCATACGGGATGGGCAGCTTGCATGGTTTGGAAGGCACTATGAATGCTGAAAGGTATATAAAGGTTTTAGAGCAACATATGCTCCCCTCCAGATGATGTATATTTCAGCAGGACAAAGCAAACCATATACTGCAGCTATTACAACAGCATGGCTTCGTAGTAGAAGAATCCGGGTGCTGAATTGGCCTGCCTGCAGTCCAGCTCTTTCACCTATAGACCCTTTTTCTGTTAGTAAACATTGTGACATTTTTCTGTGGGCGGAGCATAGGTGGTGGCAGAAAGATCCCCCTGACCGCTCCACTAACGCTAGCTATGAAGCCTGTTAGCTTGTTTTTTTTTTAACAATAACTGGAGAAATTCTGATTTTACTTGCATATGTAAGGTCACTCACTGTCCGGGAATGCGATTGTTATTTGAAAAGGTTAACTTTAATGGACGAAACCAGATTGGCCGACCCGCACACGCTTTTACTCAAAGGATGGACGATCTGACAGGATTACCTTCGGTTGAGTGACTCACATCTAACGTGTATAGTAAAGACAAACTCATCGTGTCTATCTAGTCATGAAGATGTATATATATTTAAATTTCAGCATGCAACTATTTTTCCAGCTACATTCCAGCCACAATTACTCATAACAACACTGTAAAAAATTGCTGTAGTTTCTGAATGATTTAGCATTTTGAACAGTTTGGTACAATGAATTACTCAATCGACTCACTCACTAAATTATTTGCTGCCACCTAATGGTGATTTAGTTTCACGTTTAAAAAGTGTCATTGCATTTTTACAATATTTCTTATTTGTAATTTCAAAAATTAATGTAAAACATTAATGTCATAACACAGTTGTAATTTTGTATTATTATTATAAGAATAGCAGCTGATGTGGATAAATGTTTGATGCTTCAAGACTCTCTGAAGCTGATTATATTAGGTAATGTATTAATTCTTATTAATTCTGTTGTAAAACATTTGATAAACTTTATTTTAGATTACATTTTATATTGAAATACTGTATTGTAGGTTACATTATTGCTTATATTTATTAATTTCAGGTGCACCCAGTGGTGTTTGACTAGGCCTATTCAAGGGTCACATGGTTGTGAATTCATACCTCAACTTTCAAGTTTCATTCAATACTGAACTTTATTCTAAAGCTTCTGCTTGTTTTTATGTACAGATGTTTTGTTGGAATCACAACACTCAGAAGATACAAGACGGATACATAGAGGCAAAACATGTGGAAAGGTCTCAGAGAAGAGGAACAACCCTCATGTGTGTGCTCATCTCAGTTGATGGACTTTCAGTATGTATTTATTAAATTGTCTTTTGCAGGAATATTCTAAATTTAATAGAACATAAGCTCAAACAACAGAATTTGTGTTATAATATTGATTTCAGCATTTTATTTTAATAGATTTTAAACCAAAATTATGTTCATTGACCTTATTTTTTTTACAGAAAGTTAATGTTCTACTCAGAATATGGTTTATTTATTTATTTATTTTTTTGTGATATAACAGGTATTTGTAGTTATTTTGTGATGCTATGTTGTTTTTATGATAAGATTTTAACTGTTGAAAGACTGACATTGTTTTTATTTTTACCAGTAAAAGCTTTGCGTCAGTCAGTTTTAATAAATATGTATTTGCAACATCTTTGACTTGTTTTTTATTAATTTGTAAATGTATTAAGATAGTTCTCATGATAATGCATTTTAATCAGTATTTTACAGTTTACTGTTAAAATGATTCTTTGCAGCATTTCCATTGTTAAATTATTACAACATCATCTTGGATTTATGGCTATTTACAGGATTTTATTGGCAACTTTTGTTGGCAGGTAAATACTGTACTTTAGTGAGATTACAAAATATTGCTGTAAAATAAACTACAAGTTTAATTCAAAGTTACTGTAAAATACTACAAATTACTGTATTTCACATACAGCAATTAACTGCAATTTGCTTTGTTATCCATTTTACAGCAATTAACATCATTTTTTTACAAGATTTTATTGGCAACTTTTTTTGCCAGTAACATAGGGTAAATTCTATGGTATATTTTTTTACAGTGAATGTACATACAATTACATATGATTAAGCATATAAATTGTCAAATTGTTGTTTTACACACATGCACACAGACATTAGTTCATACACGACATAGTAGTGAGATGACAACAAAAGACAAAAGAACCTTTTTTATTAAGAAGTGTGCTCTCCAAACGCGAGTATTTTTGACAACCGTTTCTGTCCAGTCCACTCGGTTAATCTCGTTTAACCACAGCTGTTGCCGTTTTTTTGTCTGGCAGTGGCAGCAGCGTTAAAAAAAATCAATATTTCAAAATTTCAAAATTCTGACTTTATTCTCGCAATTCTGAGATTATATTTCGTAATTCTGATAAGAAAAAATCAACTTGTCATTATCTCTTTTGAGTTTATATATCTTATTCTGTGGATTTTTCCCATTTCACTCCGTTCGTTACCATGTGTTTCTGCCACCACAATGCGCGCACAGCTGCTAGTGACGTAACTGTGACTTCTACACAAAATTGGTCTATAGATAACCTTTGGCGCATCATTAAACGAAAAATACAAAGACGACCAAGAACTCTTCAGCAGCTGGAAACCTATATCAGGCAAGAATGGGATCAAATTCCAACACCAAAACTCCAGAAACTCATAACCTCGATGCCCAGACGTCTTCAAACTGTTTTGAAAAGAAGAGGAGATGCTACACCATGGTAAACATGCCCCCGTCCCAACTATTTTGAGACCTGTAGCAGGCATCAAATTTGAAATGAGCCCATTTTGTGCATAAAATTTTAAAATTTCTCAGTTTAAACATGTGTTATGTTATCTATGTTCTATTGTGATTAAAATATTGGCTCATGTGATTTGAAAGTCTTTTAGTTTTCATTTTATTCAAATTTTAAAAAACGTCCCAACATTTCTGGAATTCGGGGTGTATATATATATATATATAAAGCATATATATATATATATATCCATAGTGTCCAGTCACTATTCGTTTCTATGTGTGGTAGAGCTTATCATAAGCTAACAGTGGCTGTCTCCTTTGGAAATAACTTTTACATTTTAATAATTTCAATTGATCTTGAACTGAATTATTCAGATGATTCCTAATCCAATATCTACCCATAGCTGCACCTAACATACATCAGAGCGTATTAAAAAAAAAAAAAAAAAAAAAAAAACTCCACCAATAACCGGAATCCTCTGCTCTCATGGGGAGATAGAACTATATCAATACTCCCCTATTTATTAAAAGCAATGGTGCTGGCTTGAATCTGGGCCTTAAATGGACCACATCAATTTGCCTCCCCCATTTTCATTGCCTCCATTAGATGAATGAGCCTAAGCGAGCGCCGCTGCTGCATAAAGCACAACAGAGCGACAGAAGAGAGTTCGTACGGCATGGCGCGGGGCCGATGTGAGGCTAGCGAAGCCCGGTGCCGTGACAGTGCTTGAGTAATGACTTTCACTGTGGTTGTCAGCGCTAGATTTATGTGGCCTACGCAGAAAGTCCACTCAAAGTATCTTAAAGCAAGTGTTCTTTGAGCAATGCTCTCACGCTGCAAAACGCCTGACCTCTGCTCCTTTTTATCCCTGTCCCTTCTGGTGGAAATTGGCCCTTATGACTGGTTTGCGCATGAGGGCGTGCTTTTGCATCTCCAGATGATTCCAAGTGCAATTGTGTGCTTTTGAAATGCACCAAATGACAATCAAAAGAGGTGAAAGTGGAATCAGTTTGAGACGAGGAGAAGTGGTACCTTTCGCAAAACATGCCGGATTGTTTCAAGGATGTCAGATATCAGGGTTTGAGCTTGTAGATAAAGGATAGCTGAGGAGTTGGCATTTCGAGGCAAGTTGTTTCATCGGTTTGGTGTTTTCTGTTCCGTAGTCTCTTGTGGACGCTTGTGCTTACTTCTTCTGCCAAGCCGCTAATTAACTTGGAGTGATCTCATTTCGACACGTCAATCTAGAACGACGTGGCCGACCTTGCAATGTGATAGATTCATAAACGTTTTCACAGAGCAATTATCAAGAGCAGAGGGAACTGACGGGGAACAGTGGAGTTTCACATACAAGCATTTGGCAGAGCAGAGTAAACTGAGATGCGGTTTTCACAATATAATAATTCCCAAGCTGAGGTATTACAAAGAGAAGAGCTGCACAGAGCCAAGTACTGCACAACAAGCGGCTGTTATTCATTTATTTTTACAGTTTAATATAAATAGATAGATAGAGTGATATGGGAGATTCCCCCCTCACAATGTAAAGTGCTTTGAGTTCCCAGAAAAGCACTATATAAATATAATGAATTATTATTATTATTATTATTATTATTATTATAGATAGATAGATCAAATAAAATAATATAATAATTAAATTAAATTAAACATTGTGGCAATATTTTAATGACATTATCACCTGATTTTCATTGCAATAATGCACTTAAACGTTATTTTATTTTAATGACACATCCTAGCATTATGAATCTCAATGGTGATTCTCATTAGATCCTCATTACTGTAATAAAACATAAACATTTTTTTTTCACATTACAATGATGAGGGAATTATTGTATTATGACAATAATCGTCCACTGTTCTGTGTAAATAAAGATTGACACTTGCTGTTAGTGTTTGTTGGTGTATTTGTCTCTGTAAATTATTTTTTAATTGAACTAATTAATTTCAAATGAGTATTTAACCTTGTTATTGTCCAGTGGTAACAAATTGTTGTGTTATATTTCCACGTTAGTTATTAAATTTTACAAGATGGCTTGAAAACAGTCTAAGATTTATTAGTGAAACTGCCATGAGTGTCCGTGGAGCAGCTGTGTGTTTCAAGACCTAATCTTCATTTCATTCCAAGCGTTTCCATGAGACAGAGCTATGCACATGCTCTGAAAATCAAGATGTTCTTTACAGGCTTTGCGATAGAATGTTTTTCTTTAGATAATATTAAAAATAAATAAATAAAATAAACCTTTTTAGGCCTGGAGTTAAACGTAAAATACGTTTTAGCGCTTGGATTAAGGTTAGAGGTAGGCGGCTCACTGCTAGTTGGCAGTTTGCAAATTGTGCTGCAAGGTGACAAGATATTCAGTCCTTGTGCTCCATGGGAAGCACTTGACTGGAAGTACTGTCCATTTAACGCAAAACTGTACTCATGTGTTTTTCAAATAGAAAAGTTAAGGGAAATTTGTGAGGGTTTATAGTGTTGGATGGTCACAGCTTGTGGGAATGGCCACAGTCAGTGTTATATTTTTTTTTTGTTTATTTTCTTTGAAAAGTGTTTGAATGATACCTTGCAAAAGGCTAACAAAAGGACGAATGTCCAGATTGTATTTCATATTTCACTACAAAATAAAATAAAACATTTCTTTCCTTCTTTTTCTTTTTGATATTGATATAATTATTTAAGATGAATCACTTTTTATTTATTTAATATAATCACCTTTTTTTAATATAAATGTTTCTTTTTTTTTTTTTAAAAAAAGCAAAATTATTTATCATATTTTAAAATTATTATACATACAATTTTTTTTTATTATGACCTATTTATTTATTTATTGTTTGTGTGTGTGTGTGTGTGTGTGTGTGTGTGTGTGTGTGTGTGTGTGTGTGAAATATACCCCAGACCTGATTATATAATCCGATTATTGTGCTTTTTCCTGTGCAGTTTGTATTGTTTATACTTTTCATGTATCTTATTACATGTCAGATTTACCAAGGTACCCTTGTTTTGACATAATGTAAATCTTTTCCCTATGCATGTAGCTGACACAGAAAGACTTTGCAAGTAGCAGTTCATATTTCACCTTTTAGACAGATAATCCAAAACAACCTTTCATACGAGAGGCTTCTCTTATCCCGTTTAATCTGATCCTAGATCAGCTATATGCTTACACTCTCCAAGGAGAAACTCTGGATGCCACCATTCATCTTTTCTCTGGTACATTTAAAATCATTTGATATAACAATCTAAAAAAAACTAAAAGGAACACCTCTCCCTGTCGCACAAGAAAAAACACAGTATTGAAATAATTCATTTGACTGTGATACTGCCACTGAAGTTGCTCAAGGTGCAGAGGAACTGTCTACAATATGTTCTACTTGTTAGTGAGTCACAATTAACCAGAATAAGAAAAAAAAGCTGATGTTAATTGATCTTAACTTTTACTTTGAGTAAAATGAATAATTCACCCAGAAATAAAAATGTTTTGAAAATGTACTCACCCTCAGCTTTCTTCATCAAAACAGATTTGGAAAACTGTAGTAGTCCATCACTTGCTCACCAGTGGATCCTCTGCAGTGAATTATAAAGCATAATGCTGCAAGTTTGTGACAAACAAATCCAACGTTAAGACTTTTTTTTTTTTTTTTTTTTCATTTCAAACTGTTGCTCCTGGCTAAAATATGAATCTTCTATTCATAACATTGCTTTCTCCAGCTAAAAGGTCATCTGGTCTGAATCAGGAGAGAAATCTGCACAAATCAAGCACGGTTTACAAGTGAAAACAGTCTAAAACATTTCTAAACAAATATGTGGGTGGCTTTTGATGTGAGAGGACAACAGGAGATCTACTTTTTCACTGGAGGAAACATTGTTAGAGATTATGAAGTTGTATTTCATCCAATAAAATTAATGATGGATTTGTTTCATACAAACAAGCACTTTTTCACTTTTTCAAGATGTTAATTGACAGACTAGTGGTGACTATCGTGGTGTTTTTATCAGCTGTTTGGACTTTCACTCTGATGGCACCCATTCACTGCAGAGGATCCACTGATGAGCAAATGATGTAATGATACATTTTCTCAGATCTATCTATAAAAAACAGTCTTGTCTTTACGGCCTGGTCTTAATACAGTAATGAATGCTGATAGATTATCTGATTCAGAGAGAACATTTAAAGTATTTTTAACTGCTACATTATTTAGATAAATAAGACTGAATAAAATGCCCAGCTTTAATTATAGTAAAGTGATAGATTTATGCATTACACTTTTTTACCAATTCTGCCTCAAACCAAACCAATCATAATGCCATTGGAAGAGCAGATCAAATTCAAACTCTTCCTGTTCAATTAACCCTAAAACAACAAAGACATCCACTATTTCTGTTTTTATTTTATTTTTTCTCATAAATGGGTCTTTTTGGGAAAGTCACAATTAAGTAGTCTTTGATCATGTGAAAAGTAATTGTTTTCTAATTTAGTTTGCTAATTTGGGGTGGAATTGACTACAACACACATGTGAATTACTATCAAGTGTGATTGAAATGTTGTACAGATTAAATGGCTTATTTTTCTTTTTAAAGCGACTCAGTATACTAGCTGTTTTAAGTTTCAGTTTTAGTATAAACTTATTTTACTTCAGTTAGTTGCCAAGGTAACATTTCTACATTTGTTTTAGTTTTTCATCCAATGTTTACATCTATTTTTTTTCCCAGCTTTATTTAAAATAATGAAAATTATTGTTCACACTTTTATTTCCAGTTAACATGAACAACACTTTGACAACTTGACATATCTTTAGTGTCTTCCCTTGAAAAGATGAAAGTACACTTTGTTTCTACTTTCTCTGCCATGGGTTAAGGGTATCATTATATTATCCTCATTGTCTTTGTGTCCGTAACTCTAAAATAGTCTCTTTGTTGATGGATAAGAACCATTAGATATTGAAAAGCCTCATCATTTACTTAGAAAGTAGTTGCACAATTCTGTATTAAAGTTTTGGTAAAAAAGTTTCACTTCATTTCTTATTTCAAAGAGAATAAACACTGTATTCTCTGTAATCTGTTATGTGTTATCTGCCTTCCGTAGCAGCACGGCCTTTTATGTTTTATTCATTACAGCTTGAAGAATAATGATTCTGATTGAAATGTAATTCGCAAAACTATTTACAACAAGAGTCTTTTCATTTTCCACTGTTTTTCCATCATACACATTATTCGTTTGGTTTCATCAATTTATGGAAACGCACCCTCAGTCATTTCCTTGTTGAAGTGATTGATTTGTTTGTCATGGATTGACAGTTTTCTTGTGCATTATTGAACAAAGCTCCGCGACCACAATTAACGCAATTTCAGCGGCAGTCGAAGTGGTAGTTAAGGCAGCGTACTTGTGCAATGACCCTTTTTTCAAGTTGTCTCTTTTTGTGAAACGGAAACACACCCCTAAGTAAAACTGTCAAAACATACAAGGTCTTTTTGGTGGATCTAATGTGCAACCATTCAAACTGTCGCATGCTTTAGGAGAACTGATGTGAGAGATTTCACCTCATATTCCCTCCTTGATTCAACCCTTCAGTTTACAATACCAACTCAGGCTCATTGGAAATGTGTGACTTTGCCTACATTTCTGAAAGAAAAAAACAAAACATTATATTTTTTACATTATATCATATTTTTATTTTTTATTGCAGATACAGTTTTATTAAATCATGGAGAGAAAAAACAAACAAACAAACAAACAAACAAACAAACAAACAAAAAACGGCTGTGGATACAAAATGATTGCAAGATGATATTGCATTGCTTGTAGCGCATTTCTAAGCTAAATGTCCAGCCTCAGGTGTTAAGGAGAATGTCTCATTTTCTCTGAAATAGTTAAAGGTGATTGTTGCAATTGTGAGTGTTTTTGTTGTTGTTGTTGTTGTTGTTTGTTTGTTTGTATGTTTGTTTGTTTGTTTGTTTTTTGTTGTTGTACATATTACGGTAGTTCAGCAATTAGGAAATTAGTGAATTCTGCTAAACAGTTAATGGTCTTTTCCCACCACCTACACCTAACCGATAGAAATGTACACATGAGATTCAACACATTTGCTGTAGCAACTGTACTATTTTAACTTACTAGTTTTTGGGCTTTACCAGGTGGGTTACAGAGCAAGTTTACCACATATGAACAGACATACATATGGAGATTATGTGATGCAAACATAACAAAAGCAAACATGAGACATATTTGCTGAAGCAACCATGCCATTTTAGCTTGCTTATACAAGGCTTTGAGCTCTTCTGTGGAGTGTTGTGACTTGTGCAAGTGCAATGTTTACTATATAAGAAAAGCCATACATGTGGTGCTGGTTATGTGATGCAAACATCAAAATGTATTAATATACAAATTATGCACTATATTGAAAGTGTTCTGAGGGCATAACATAGTATTCTGCAAGGAAATGCACACAAATAAGTGTTTATCAGTAATCTGCCCATAATCATAGTTTCTGTGAAAAGGAACACAACTTCATGTTTTACAGCCTGTGGTGTTCATTTCACCTGGAAACTGCTTTGAAATGTTTGTATAGGTATATTTTTGTAGCTTTGCAGAAATGTAGGCATGCAGACTCAAGCATTTCCAACGAGCCTGAGTTACACAATGCAGTGCAGGTCAAGCAAGGATAAAGCAAAATAGCTCCCAAGAAACTTTGGTGCGTTGTGTCCACCCAGTTCTTTTTTTCCCCCATCTAAGTTGTGTGTCCTTTTCCCACAAAAGTCTAGGTTGTATGTCCTGAGGCACCAAGACTTTGACATGAAGGATCTGTCTGGCATGTCTGCAGTAATTAGTGCTGACTTCTTCAGAAGAGAGTCGAGCGGTGCTGAGGCGTCTCTCTTATGTGCAAACGTCTAGGCAGATACTGACCAAGCTTTTGGGAAGCTGCTACTAGACTGACCTTGCATGGAGCAATTTGCTAAGCAGGATTTGTCATGCAATGTTTCCTGACAGTTTGTCAAAGGATTATAGAGTAAACAGCGAGATGCATGCATTGTCTTCACTCTGTGGGTTTGATGTCTTATTCCAGGGATTTATTCGAGTTTCTTTGAAGTCCAACACACTGGTTAAATACTACTGATATTGAGAACTATGGTTGGTCAGTTTAAGTCTTAGCTTTGTGACTTTCAATTATATTAGTGTTGGGAGATTATGAGGTGATTTTAGAGTTGAGAAAACATGGTCGAGTTCCAGGGTCAGTTGATCTATCGGTAAGCCCTGCTCCCCTTAGTTACTGTTGTGAACTCAGACAAACAAACAGAGTTGCTAACTGTCTTACAATGACAGCTGTCAGTGTTAAAACCTTGTCCCTATATATTTTTGATACATTTTGGGCACAGAAGGACCACCAAGTGGGACTTAAATATGCCATGGAGGGATATCTAAAATATTTTAAAATAAATATTGTGGGTATTAATTTGGAAGCGAGGGTTTACAGGTCACAATGCACGTGGGAGAACCCTCATGTTACGTTCGTCACGATCACACGATGCAGGATCAACACTGTTCATGTATCGAAGGGTACAATTAAATTCATTTACATTCAACCATTTTAATAAGAAGAGACAGTGAAATGTAGACCCTAGTTTATGTGTTTTTGCCCTTCACTGTACAAGACGCGAGAAAAGTTTGCTATTTAGGTTTTCTACATTAGCATTGACTCACTAACTTTAACGTTAGCTAGTTTTATCAGAGATACCTTACTGAAGCACAAGATGACATTAACGTTCTGCTTGAGCAGATTAAAATGATAACTTAATGAGAGTATGACAACCAGAAAATGAACGTTTTTGTCTTCATTGGGATTGGGGGTGAATGCTTAGGGACATTTTGCTCCGTTTTGTTTGGGTTTAGGAAATAGAATAAAATAAATGCATTGCCCATCCTCTCAGGATACCTGGAATCAATGTTACAAGTAAGATAAACATGTTTAGTGATGAAATCCAAAATATTAAATGTCATGGATGAATATTTACTGAGTAATCCGCTTTTTTTGTAGAGGGTGGTCAAAAGAGCAATTTTAACCTGAGATTTAGAGCCAAATTACAGGGGGGTAAAAATTACTTCAGAAAGATGGCAGCATTATAATGTTACTTTTACACAGAAATCGGTAGGTCTGTTAGTAAAATCTGTTGACTTCACTGTAGCTGTCTTTGTTGCATTATGTGCCAATGGTGACCGTGGGAAAAATGGGAAAAGAGCGCTTTTCAAGTTTTTTCTCCAAAGTTTGCAGGCCTGTAACTCAAGAAGTATTAAATATATCTTGACTCCCTTTTAGATTTTGGGTCTTAACAAACTTTTCTTTTGGCATCTTAATTTTTAAGGCCCTATGTGGTTTGGTTCCAGAGATATTGGGAACTCAATATGGTTGTAGGGGTAAATCGTTAAATTGTACACATTTTCAGTGGTCAAAAACCAAGTGTGGGTCAGTTTGCAAAAATATGATACCTCTTTTCTTTCAAAGAGGAATGTCTGAAGAACAAATTATGTTGAAAGTAGAAATGTATCTCGTTTCCTTCTCTCAAAACAACTGCATCGAACATAACTGTCCAAGTGCCAGAAATATTATCTTTTCCCAAGTTTGCGTGCCTATAACTCAAGAAGTATTAAAGATATCACAATATAATTTTAGATTCTAGTTCTTGATAAACTGTTCTTTTGGAATCTTAATTTTCAAGGCCCTACATCGTTCAGTCCCAAATATAGGGCGTTCTTAATGAGACTCCAGATTGTTGAATATTACCCATTTTCAGTGGTCAAAAACCAAATGACGGTCACTTGGTATACAGCCTATACTTATTTAATTTTAAGAACAATGTCTGAAGAATAAATTATGTTGAAATTAAAATTGTATCTTGTTTCCCTCTATCAAAACAATGTATAAAACATACCTGTCAAAGTGCTAAAAATGCACTTAAATGGACAAACTGAGGCACATTGCCTTTCTTCCAGTAGTCTGAAAAGAGTTTGTGGAAAGTGCCAATCATTCAATCACCCTGTGACAGATAAAATGTAATTTGGTTGGTTACTCCATATTGTATATAAATGTTATATATATATATATATATATATATATATATATAATGTGACGGATCGGTGGCCCTCCCCCTCATCATCATCACCACCCCGTCCGTTATTCGCCGCCCTTCACCAGGCTCCCGACTGGAGTGGGTGGATGAGAGGAGGGGCGTGGGACCAACGTGGGCTGGCGGCGTGTGATGAGGCACAGCTGGACTGAATTAAGCCTCATCACCGCCGCCTTTAAATGCTGAGCGCGCCTCTCCTCGGGAGACCGGTCTCTTCCCCCGTGCATGCACGCTGGTGTCCTCGTGGGTCCAGGAAGGGTGCGTTGAGGGACATCGCGCCGCCGAGGATGTGAGCCGCGGAACCTCCAGGGTCATCGTGCAAGCCGCACCCGTATAACGGCCATCGGGCCAGGATGGCGGGCCGTCCATCCCGCCAATGGGCCAGTAAGTGGCACAGGAAGAGCCGCCGCTCCAGAGAAGCCGCCGCCCCTCGTGCCCCGGACCGCGGGAGCGTGTGCGGCCACCTGACTCCGCCCCTTGCCTGGACCCTTCCCCTTTGGAACACTGCCCTCCTACACGAGCCCCTCAGCACATCGAGGACACCAGATCCCCCCCTTCTTTGGACACTTCTTTCCCCTGGACACTTTATTTTATTATTTTTGTTCAATAAAAACCTCTCCGAGGCCTGACGCCACACCCACTGTGTCTGTCGTTGGCTCCTCCCGTCACAATATATATAGTATCTCACAGAATTGAGTACACCCCTCACATTTTTGTAAATATTGTATTGTAACTTTTCATGTGACAACACTGAAGAAATGACACTTTACTACAATGTGAAGTAGTGAGTGTACAGCTTGTATAACAGTGTAAATTTGCTGTCCCCTCAAAATAAGTCAATGCACAGCCATTAATGTCTAAACCACTGGCCACAAAAGTGAATACACCCATAAGTGAAAATGTCCAAATTGGGCCCAAATGTCAATATTTTGTGTGACCACCATTATTTTTCAGCACTGCCTTAACCCTCTTGGGCATGGAGTTCACCAGTGCTTCACAGGTTGCCACTGGAGTCCTCTTCCACTCCTCCATGACGACATCATAGAGTTGGTGGATGTTAGAGGCCAGTCCATCACCTTTAACCTCAGCTTCTTTAGCAAGGTAGTGGTCGTCTTGGAGGTGTGTTTGGGGTCGTTATCATGTTGGAATAGAAGGGAGGGGATCATGCTCTGCTTCAGTATGTCACAGTAAATGTTGGCATTCATGGTTCCCTCAATGAACTGTAGTTCCCCAGTGCTGGCAGCACTCATGCAGCCCCAGACCATGACACTCCTACCACCATGCTTGACTGTAGGCAAGACACACTTGTCTTTGTACTCCTCACCTGGTTGCCGCCACACACGCTTGACACCATCTGAACCAAATAAGTTTATCTTGGTCTCATCAGACCACAGGACATTGTTCCAGTAATCCATGTCCTTAGTCTGCTTGTCTTCAGCAAACTGTTTGCGGGCTTTCTTGTGCATCATCTTTAGAAGAGGCTTCCTTCTGGGATGACAGCCATGCAGACCAATTTGATGCAGTGTGCGGTGAATGGTCTGAGCACTGACAGGCTGACTCCCACCCCTTCAACCTCTGCAACAATGCTGGCAGTACTCATACGTCTATTTCCCAATCACAACCTCTGGATATGACGCTGTGCATGTGCACACAACTTCTTTGGTTGACCAAGGTGAGGTCTTTTCTGAGTGGAACCTGTCCTGTTAAACCGCTGTATGGTCTTGGCCACCGTGCTGCAGCTCAGTTTCAGGGTCTTGGCAATCTTCTTAAAGCCTACGCCATCTTTATGTAGAGCAACAATTCTTTTTTTCAAATCCTCAGAGAGTTCTTTGCCATGAGGTGCCATGTTGAACTTCCAGTGACCAGTATCCATGTATCAATGCTCTACAATACCAGTATCAATGCTCCTCATTCACACCTGAGACCTTGTAACACTAACGAGTCACATGACACTGGGGAGAAAAAATGGCTAATTGGGCCCAATTTGGACATTTTCACTTAGGGGTGTACTCACTTTTGTGGCCAGAGGTTTAGACATTAATGGCTGTATGTTGAGTTATTTTGAGGGGACAGCAAATTTACACTAGCTGTGTCTGAAATTGCTCACTCGTTCACTCATTCACTAATCCCTATATAGTGTAAGGCAGTTGAGTGCACTATATTAGAAAGGAGTGAACGAAATGAAGTGAACGGATTCGGACGGTGACGTGTACACTGCGCGTGAGACTTGGCTGTTGCAAAAACATCTTAGATGTACTTTTATATTTCATGTACCTCATTTTAGAAAATAATATTAATAGCAATAACACTTAAAATGACTATTGTAATCAGCTTTGTGGTTTCATTGATGGTATATTATTCATTTGTTCTGTAATATGGTCATAATCATTAAATACTATTAAAATATTGTCAACAAAAATAAACTCACATCAGCACATATTAATAAATTGTATGTATTTACTGTTTGTAGTATCTTGAAACTCTCCCGAGCAGCGTTTTTGCACTCAAATAAGATGGCAGTAGAGCGCCCTCAGGCGACCGTTAATTTGACATCAGAATGAATACACTACCAACGAACATTTTTTAAAATCCAACAAATTCATCATTTTTGCAAATTAAACGGCATCTCCCATTCAAACTCGCTCGCTCTAACATCTCGTTGGTTCTCCGCATTGGATTGTGGGAAATAGTGCTTCAGCGAGTGTACATCGGTTGTACACTCGAAATCAGAATGCATTGTGGGTAAAAAGTAGTGAACGAATGTAGGGAATGAAGTCGTTCACTCAGAATTCAGACAGCACTACAAAATGGCTGACACCCGATATAGTGCACTATATAGTGGATAGGGAGCGGTTTCAGACACAGCTACTTTTATACAAGCTGTACACTCACTACTTTACATTGTAGCAAAGTGTAATTTCTTCAGTGTTGTCACATGAAAAGTTATAATAAAATATTTACAAAAATGTGAGGGGTGTCTGTGTGTGTGTGTGTGTGTGTGTGTGTGTGTGTGTGTGTGTGTGTGTTCCAAGTATTCATAGGCTCAATCTCACAGAGAGTTAACTGTGGCCTTTGACAAAAAACACATTTGTGGAATATAACATCAAGAATTTCAGACACTGTATTTAATTTATATCTGGGGTATCGATCCACTCAGTGGTTTCTGATGTCAAGTACAAGATGGTCTTGAAACCCCAACTTCTAGCTGTCTTAGTAATCCCACTTACATCACAATGGGAGGACAAGGTCAGTTTGAATCATTATGCAATGAGTGTCAGATCAGGGCATCGTAGATGTAGAGGCCAGATGGGAATACTTAGTGACAAATCATGCTGACTCCAACATGCGGGAACGAGGGGCCACATTCTGCCTGAGGAATAAATTTGACCCAAGTGCATGAACAAAGATTTACTGAGAAATGTATTTTTACTTTTGCGGAGACATGCATCGTGTTTAGATATAAGTATTCAAGCTTTCATTAATACTATGCATTTACGTAAATGCTTATGCAAGTGCATACATATATTAGCTACACTCTAAAAAAAAAAAAAATGGTGCTATATAGCACTAAAGGTGCTTCTTTGGCTCATAATCTTAGGTGAACCACTTTTGGTGCTGTATATCACCAAATCTTGGTGCTTCAGTGGTTCTTCAGCGGTTCTTCACCGGTTCTTTGGCATGACTGAGGGGTTATATAGCACCGCTACCATATATATAACCTGTTAAGCTCCTGTATGGTTCTTCAGTGGTTGTTTGGGGTGATTTAGGTGCTATATAGCACCACTGCTGTATAAAGAACCTGTTAAGCCCCTTTAAAGGTTCTTTACGAACCAAAGAACCACTGTTGGTGCTGTTTAGCACATTTTGTTGAAGAAATACAGTGCAATATGCCACCTCTTATGGTTCTACATAGCAACATTTAATAAAGGTGCTGTATAGCACCTTTAAAGTTATGGTGCTATATAGTACCAAAAGTGGTTCCCCTATGATTACGAGCCAAGAACCTCTTTTAGTGCTATATAGCACCGTTTTTTTAGAGTGTATATACTTGTGTTACATACTCATATAGTGTTTTGAGTGAAATGACCAAGTGTTCAAGACCACATCAAAATTGCATGTAATATGCACCTGAGGCCTCTGCCTATTTAAGAGCTGCTGGTGGCACTTCAGTGGCAGCTTGCCCTGGGAACTCTGCTTTTGTGTTTGCTTTTGATCTTGTTTTTCCTTATTCTCTTTTGTTTAAGGATGGTGAGTGATTGCTTGTTTAGTTATCACAGAGTACATAGAAAGCATAGGTAAGTGAGCTAATCTGGAAGACTTTTGCTGTGTTTGATTTCTTCCTCAGGAGATAGGAAGTTTTCTTTAATCTTGAGTAAGCTGCAGTTTAAAGTAGTTAGCTCACCAGTCCTTATTTATTATTTATATATGTTTAAATACATTTCTTGTTGTTTTCTATTTTTGGTCATGCTACTTTACCTGTACAATAAAACTTTAACTCTTTGCCCTGAAAAAAAAAAAAAAAAGAACGAAAGAGCAAGGGCTCACAACATTCGGTAAAGAAACAATTTATTGTCTATGGCTTGTTTGGAACTAATTTTTTGGACTAATTAATGGACAATATTGTTTCTGAGATGTGTATTAAGCAATATGTTTAAATTTCAGAATTACACACTTTGCTTTTAAACGGGTGAGTTAGACACAAAACGTTTTGTAATAGTCTCTGCCCCCATCCAATTAGTAGCTGCACTCAGGAAAAAAATAAATAAATAAAAAGGAACGAAAGAGCAGGGGCTCGTAACACAAATGAATCAAAGTTTATAAATGAATTGGAAGAGTATGATTCAATGAATCACTCATAAAGACTGTTCTAAAGAAGTTATTTTTCGCCACCTACTGCTGTAACCATGTAACCTACAGAAATCAGTATATTAGCATTCAATAGCACTGTATATTGTTAATATATGATGGAATATGTACAAACAATAGTGTAGGGTTTACTTTTAAATTATTTTCACTCAAAAATTGCTAGTAAATTCCGTAAATAATCACAATGGCAAATAATAATGCAGTAAATATGTAATTTAAAGCTTTGAAAAAGAAAATCAAATAACAACAATATGCAGTTTTATTGAATGTTAATATATACACAAATACTTATGAGAAATAATATAACAGCCTATATAATATTCTCTTTCTTTCCACATGCAATTTCTATGCATAGAAAGACCACTTGTCATGCTTGGTTTTTATTTCATATCATCTCATTCATTTTCATCCTTCAAGTCCCTGCTTAAAATTCCAGGTCACATCGTTTGGATTGCAACAACTTAAAGGTTTAGGTCTTTCATCTACTAAATCAGATCTTAAGCACGTCTTTGAAGAAATGTGTTGCTGGACCACAAGGCTATGTGGCCAAATTGCATTGGCATCAAAACCTCCACACTTATGAGTGTGCAGTTTACTGCTGTTCCTCCTCGCGTGTGCTATGAATACTGACAATGCTAATGGACCTCAATGTTTCATCAGGGAAAATGTCTGGATGGCAAAATAACACTGTCTAGATGAGGATCAAAAAGGAAATTGTATTTTTAAAATCATATACACAAGGCTGATGCACACAAAAATGGCCTGTAAAAAACTGTCACTCACATTTTTGAACGTAGTCGTGAAAGTGAACTATCCAAACTTATTTTTTTATAATTCATGAACGAAAACATTTTGTAACATGATTTTGATGTTCCATTTTCATGGTAATGCAATGTCTGATTTTAAAATGGTTTTCAAAGGATGAATTTTGAGATTTTAAGGTTTCAGCTGATATATAATTTCTCATGATTTCTAAAGTGTGATAGAGAAAAAGGCAACGAAGAAGACTTGTGACAAAGGTCAGAACTCCTGTTATGATGTAGATATTCCAGGTGCACTCTTGCACACTAATGACAAGTGGGCCCATCGGTGGGCCAGTGACAGTTAGCAGGTTATTTCAAACCACAACAGCAATGCTCTGAGCCATGAATAACTACAGTAGATCTGACTAGACAGAGGATCTAGGATTGCAAAGTGATGCTAAAACACATCAAACACACAAACAAAAGCCGCTATGATGAGAAACATACGCAAACATGCGGACGCAGACACAAATGCACAAGTACTCAAATCAGTCACCGTAAAATACCTGCAGATTTGTAAAGTGTATATTTTGCAATTCTCTTTTTTTTCTTGCCACAGAATAAAAATAAATAGCTAATTGTGCCTTTTTATCTCGTAATTAAGACTTTTGTCTTGCAATTACAAGTTTGTATCTCACAGTTGAGACTTTTCTTTTCAGAATTGCAATTTTATATCGCATACTAACTCAGAATTGTGAGAAAAAAGCTCAAACTGTGAGATAAATAGTCTCAATTACCTTTTTTATTACTGTGTGCTGGAAACGGGCTTCTATAGTCATTATCAAAATAGGGGGTACAATTTTACAATAAGGTCCCATAACTTAACATTAGTTAACTAACATTAACCAACAATGAGCAATACATTGTAAAGTTATTTATTAAGTTATAACTTATTAAGAATTGTTAGTTCATGTTAGTTGAGGTTCATTAAATAATATTAACAGATACAAATTTTGATTTTAATAATGCATTAGTAAATGGTGAAATTAACATTAATTGAGATTAAGAAATGCTTTGTAAGAAATATGACAATAAATCTGTCTCTTTAACGTTTCAGTCATGAAAAAAAGTTAAATAGTTTAGAAGCATTTCATTATAGCATAACAGTTCATTAAATAATAATAATAATAATAATAATAATAATAATAATAATAATAATAATAATAATAAAGTTTTAGCACTTTTATTTTATGTGTTAAGTTCCTCAAAAAATCCTTGTCTCCTCCATCTGGTACACCACTTCTGTGACTTCTGTTATTTATTAATTTTGTTTTTCAGGGTTACACATTAGTGCAATGTCTAACAATTATGGGGGAATATTAATATAATATAATATAATTAGGGCTGTCAGTGGATTCAAATGTTTAATCTAATTACGATGTGTCGATTAATTAATCTAATTAATCACAAATTACATTTGGCTGTGAAAATTCCCACAAAAGATTATTTGAAGCTAATTGTGTGTTTAATGAGAAAGTATTAAGTAGACATTACAAATAGTTGTTTTAGAAATACATATTTTATTTGATTCAGCAAAACATTTATTACACATTTAGGCTACAGCAGCCTGACATAAACTATGGAACATAAAATAACTTTTTTTTTTTTTTTTTTTTTTTTTTTCCTTCATGCAATGGAAGTCATTGTTAACCAAAACAGCTTTGTTATCAACAGTCTTCAAAATACCTTATTTTATGTTCCACAAAAGAAATTCATTCAGGTTTGAATAAATGATGATGGTGAACTATCCCTTTAAAGCCCCCCCCCCCCCCCCACCCCCCATAAAAAAATAAAAAAATCGCAATTCCGAGACAGTCACAATTCTGAGAAATAAATTCAGAACTGCGAGATATAAGCTCACAATGACAAATATAAAAGTTTATATCTCGCAATTCTGACTTTTTTCTCGCAATTGCAAGTATATATCTCACAATTTTGAGAAAAAAATTCAGAATTTCTAGATATAAACTCGCAATTACGAGAAAAATAAGTCAGAATTGCGAGATATAAACCCGCAATTACGAGAAAAATAAGTCAGAATTGCGAGATATAAACTCACAATTGCGAGAAAAAAAGTCAGATTTGCGAGTTTATATCTCGCAATTCTGACTTTATAACTCACAATTGTGAGTTTATATTTCACAATTCTGTGAAAAAAAGTCAGAATTGTGAGATAAAAAGTCACAATAACCTTTTTTTTTTTTTTTTTATTCAGTGGCAGAAACGGGCTTCCATGCTTATATGATATAAATATGAGATAAATATGATATAAATACTCATATAAAATACATATAAAATACAGGAGCATTTTTTACTTTTTTTGCCCCAATATCTTGATATTTTATGGCATAACTGCATTTGTGGAGTAGCTGCCCTGCATCATATTCATCAATAGTCAGTTTTCATAACTAATTAATTATAACGCGTCAAACTGACAGCCCTAAATATAATATAATATAATATAATATAATATAATATAATATAATATAATATAATATAATATAATATAATATAATATAATATAATATAATATAACATAATATAATACATTATTTTAAAAGGACAGCTTGTCCCTTGATTTTGGCATTATCAGTGTTCGGTATTATCTTTGCATTCCAAAAATAAGAATAATGAATTGAAAAGTGCCTCCATGATCAAAGTTTAAACTAAGAACATCTTTCCCCATGTGGTTCATTTTAATGAGTGATTGGTGCTAGGGTTCAATCTAGATGTCTAAAACTCTCAATGATTGAGATATATACAGTATTTCCTGAGTTATTTATTTCACTCAGGCTTTCATCGATTTTCAGACTAGTCTTACATGCTCATTGTCTCTTGATTTAAAGGTCACGTCCTCCAAAGAGAGAAGTAGTGAGAACACGCACTCCCATTCCAGGTTAGCTGATGACACTCTCAGGCATTGATTCATAGTGAAGAACACGAGGCCGACGAATGCTGGAATGAATCGCACTTAGAGCTGCATTAGAGTATTAGAGGTGGAACAGCAAACATGAAGGTTGCAAAATTTATCAGAGATGAAATAGATATGACCTTTTCATTTTGATGTTCTCTGTATCTCGGGAATTGGCACTGTGATGAAGTGTTTTGCCATTCTTTCACATCTATGTCAATGCGGAAGTGATGGTGTTAGCCATCCACATTGATGCATGTCAAGCTTTAATATTGTCTTCAGTCTTTGAAAGCTGATGAAAATGTGGAGCAAAAATCATACATGCATGAATGTAGTCTTTGACAAAAACAAACAAACAAACAAAAAAAAACAGCTTTTTGTTGAAAATGTTGCTTAAAAGCAGATGCTCTGTTCTTTCTTTTGACATTGCATGTTTCGATATTCATACAACAGAATATTCTGGGGCTTATGAAATTTTTGTGAAAATTATCAAAAATGCTGGCTGTGGCTGGCAATTTTTTTTTATGCAGGCAGGGAAAGAGTTAAATTTGTTTTATAAGAAAATATAAATTTAGGCTTGATTTACTCTCTATAATTTGAATCTGAGGTCTTTCAACCAATATTAAATCACTCTCAAGTGACTCTCAAAATAGATTATTGACTTTGATAAAGCCTGACCAGGAAGTTTGAAGTAGCTTTAAAAGTTTGAAGTTTGAAGGTTTTCTATTTGAAATTTGAAGTAGCTTTAACATTTTAAGTTTGAAGGTTTTGAAGGCCATGCAGTCTATCAGAAAATATATAGACAGACAGACCATTAGATAGAGAGATGCTGTAGATTGGTTTTTCAACCAGTATGAAATCACTTGCTTAATATGTGTGTTGTAATGTAATATAAACTCAGCAGGAAACCATGTGCTGCTATTTCTATTTATACAACAGTTATTTCTAGTCCTCAAATCTGATTGGCTGAGAGGAGTGTGATATTCTAGTGATAACAGAACTCCAGCCGTTTCACCGCTTGCATGGCGGATGCCCAAATCCACTATAATTTTACGAATAATACTATTTTTGTGACACGGAATGTAGTTCGTGTTTTTTTTTTTAAAGAGTTTTTCAGGAGAATGTACTTGTTTAGACTTCAAATATGCAGTTTGTTAATAAAGATAAGGTCTATTTGAAAATGTGCTCCAATGTTTTCGGAGATGTGATCTCCAGGGCATCAGCGCTCATGAGCCCACCAAAAGCAGCCTTACCTCGGCCAGATCTTCTGGAATTTGCTGCTGACTCTGTCTCTATAGTGGTTAAACATGGGATATAATTCGTTTTGCAACCCAGTATATTTGATAGAGAATGTTTTTCATCAGATTTGAGGAAATATTTAGAGTAATATCGCACACATTGCAGTATATTGTTTGAAATTGTCAAGTTAATATGAGATTCACCCAACAGACATTAGAAAATATTGTTTCTGAGGTTTGTGTCAAATAAATGGGTGTGAACTTTTTATCAGTCTTATTTTCTATCAGTGTTTTTTTTTTTTTTAACAGTTAAACTTCTCGCATGTTTCATTATGCAGAGTTTAATATTTTTAAGTTCTCGACTCAACCTCAACACAAGGTAATATGAGGTAAAAGCATAAGAGGCAATGGTACATTTCCATCTTCATACCCAGCAGTACAAATATCACCAGATGAGTCGTGCGGAAGGCTGAGCTTGATGCCGTTTTCACACCCTTAAAGCACAGCGTGACATGAACTTTAACAACCCTGTTGTTCAGATACTAGTCTCACCTCACTGTATAAATATTATTACCACTGTGAATATGAGGCATATGGACAGTTAGACGTGATTAAATCAGTTGGGCTGTGAATACACATACAAACACGCACGGAAGGTAGCCAGCATGTTCTTCATGCATTTTCATACATCTTCGTCGCAAGTGCCTATGGGATGATGTTGCTGTACTAAGACATGAGGATTCACATGTAGCTGCACATTATCGCTCAATTTCATTCAGATCAAATTAAATCGTGTTTGTGTTTTGGATGTCTACCTATGAATCAATGTTGCACTCAATATGCTAATGTTCATCAAATGGATTTATTTATGTCAAAGTTATAATTAGACCAAGCCACATCACGTATGACAGATTCATTTGAAAGTAGCCTGTAGCGATGTAAAGTACAAATGAGCAAATTTGAGAGTGAAAATGCTCAATTTCTTTTCAACAAGTTGCACCTTGATGGGTTTTTATGTATGTATACGGGGGGCACTGATTTTTGATTTTTTGATTTTGCATTTCATGAGCCCACTGCTGCTTTTCCTGCCTATTTGAAATGATTGAGGCAATTAGTGTGATTCATTTAAAGTGTATGAATCATGGGAGGCATACTATCAAAAAAGGGACAGGAGAGTGAGAAAGACAAATGTTTAGATTTTACAACTGCATTTTAGTTGAATATATCTTGAATTTGACATCAATCAGCACAAACTGCATGCTTCATACTCATTCCTGTTCTGCAGTACTGAATGAATGAATGAATGAATGAATGAATGAATGTTGCATATAAAAGAGTGTAGCAGACTTTTGTAAATCTGCTGGTCATGCTCAAACATTTGACAAAACTAAGGAGCTAAATTTAGCTGTTGTCAACTTCAAGTCAAGTTATTTTTTTAAATCTTATGGAACTATGTTATCACACCGATTTCTGTGATTTTATCAATCATAATATGATGTTTTAGAGCGACACATATCAATTAATATGACAAAACATCAAAGAATTTGTCATTGCTAGTACTTACTGAATTTTGTGCTGTTGTTTTCCCACCAAATGATGTCACTTCCTGGAGGTTTATGTTAGTAAGTACCCTTTGTTAGTTAAAGGAATAGTTCATGCAAAAATGAAAATTAGCTGAAAATGTATTCACCCTCACGCCATCCGAGATGTAAATGGGTTTGTTTCATCATCAGATTTGGAGAAATGTAGCATTACATCACTTGATCACCAGTGGATCCTCTGCAGTGAATGGGTGCCGTCAGAATGAGAGTCCAAACAACAGATAAAAACAAAATATCACAATAATACACAAGTAACTCCAGTCCATCAATTAACATATTGTGAAGTGAAAAACTGTGTGTTTGTAATAATATAATCTATCATAATGCTTCCTCCAGTGAACAGGACATTCACATCAAAATCCACCAACAAATTAATTTGGACTGTTTTCGCTTTGCATATTTCTGTCCTGATTCAGAAGAGATGTCTTTTTCACTGGATAAAGTGATATTATGGATAAAGGACTCACATTTTAGTTAGAAGGAATGCTTTGAAGTTTAAAAAAAAAAACAAAAAAAAATCATAATGATGCATTTGTTTCTTACAAACACACAATTTTGACTTCACAAGATATTAATTGATGGACTAGAGTAGTGTGGATTATTTGAGTGAGTGAGTAAGTAAGTGAAGTGATGTGATGTGTGTGACCCATACCCGGAATTTGTGCTCTGCATTTGACCTATCCAAGTGCACACACACAGCAGTGAACACACACACACCGTGAACACACACCTGGAGCAGTGGGCAGCCAATGCTGCAGTGCCCGGGGAGTAGTTCGTAGTATTGAAGGTGGAGAGAGCGCTGGTTATTCACTCCCCCACCGACAATTCCTGCTGGACCTGAGACTCGAACCCACAACCCTCGGTCGACTCTCTATCCATCTCTATCCATGACTACCTAATGGATAGAGAGTAGATTATTGTGGATTATTGTGATGTAGATTATTGTGATGTTTTTTTTTTTTCATCAGCTGATTGGACTCTCATTCTGACGGCACTGCAGGGGATCCATTGGTGAGCAAATGATGCAATACATTTCTCCAAATCTGTTCTGATGAAGAAACAAACCACTCTACATTTTGGATGGCTTGAGGGGTGAGTACATTTTCAATTTTGGGTAATTAAAAAAAGACTAGCAGGATGGCGGATATAGGAAAAACCTAGTCATCACCAATTAAAACTAAGAAAACCCCTTGAATATTCTCTAATAGTTGAATCAGTTATCTGCTAAAACAAAAGTATAATGGAAAGCATTTAAAATGCACTCAGTGTGAATTTAAAATAAACAAACAAACAAACAAAAAATTCTCTGGCCTTCTCTTAGGTTAAAGAATACCAGTGGATTTTACTACTGGTCAGAATGATATTGTCCATTTCCACAGAATCTCTTGAGGGAAGGTAAATGTCACTAAATGTCAATGCTGGTCCAAACGCCCCAAAAGCCAAATATTACCTTATTTATTATGCCTAGTACTTCTCAACAGGTTTAGCAAAACCTATTAACATTCTCTTCACTTTTTCAGGTCAATGCATTTGACACTATCACGCTTTTCAACATAATAGTAGGCTGTCTGTTGGAAAGTATTTGGGTTTTTGGTGACCTCAAATAATTTTACACATTAATAATATCAGAATTGAACCTATTTACTTTAATGATCTCATTCCTTCATGTTATTCTTCCCTGTGTTTGCCATCCTAATCTATTATTAAATTCCAACACATCTGGGATGCAATGCCCACTTTTCATTATCCAATCAACTCCTGATGTATACAATAAAGTCCCACCCTACGTTTTTTTGTATTGAATATCTAGGAATCAGATTACGGTGAATAAAATGGTGTGTACATCCT
>CM071938.1:4767500-4837500 GCA_036784905.1 Acrossocheilus fasciatus | reverse complement strand
ATATCAAGTTAATCACTGTTATTTACACAGGATCTGTAAAAATTTGCTTAATGTAACATTTTTGACAAGTCTAACATGTTAGTCTCTATGAAACATGCAATTAATTTTTATCCACAAAATAAACTTCATTCTGTAAAAAAAAGCATAATGAATTATGAAAAATTAATTAATTAATTAATAAAAAAAATATATATATTTTGAATATCTCAACTCAAAACTCAGGCTGGCTGTCGGTTGGAATATTAGAACTAAAACACTGACAAAACACACTTATGGGCATCAAGCATGATCCATCATTTGAATATCATGACATCAGTGTATGTCAAAAAAAAAATAATGTGCAACATACATGGTATATTTATGGAATCCACATATTCCATAATGCTGGATGTCTTCACTACTTTGTTGCTTTCCAAGAAGAAGGAGCATTTCTTATTCACAAGAAGTGCCTGACTCTAAAGTTTGCAGTCCCAGATGCAGTCATTGCTCTGCTAGTTTGAGAATCCAGACAATATTGGCTTAAGCAGTGGTATAAGTTTGGCCTGGTCTGTGCAACCAGTGACAGGTGGCTGTTTGTGCTATTGAAAGTGCACACTTCACTGTTAATTGCTGCTGTAGTAGTGAAGCGCTGAAGCTGAAGCACATTTCTATATGAAATGCAACCAGAGCACTGTGCTGAGAGAGAACGTAATAAGGCAAAGTAATCTGATCAACTGACATTTGCATGTTTTCCAATTGAACCAAAAGGCAGCCTGGGAAAACAACAATGAAACATAAGTTCAAGGGACAGGCCGAGATTAAAGTCGCTTCCGGAAACTGAGCAATCGAAACATTAACCCTTGTGAAGCGATTCATTCTGCCATATGTTCAGCAGTGAATTACTCTCCAGTGGCTTAGCAAACACTTCACACTGAAAATAATGGGGATCAAATTGAGCAGAGATATAGGCTTCAAATAAAGCCCACGCCTGACTTGAGCCTAATACTTTGAATTAATTAACTGCATCTTCTGCGGCAACTGAAACCAATATGTTCCACTCACAGCATATGTGCTTCAGTCCTTGCACACATTTAAACCACATTACTGAAACATAACTCAAAACACAAGAGAGAGATGTGCAAAGCTGGGAGATTCAGACACAATATGGAGATGTATTAAATTATTAGTTTGCCCAAAAATGAAAGTTATGTCATCATTCACTCACCATCATGCCGTTCCGAACATGCAGGACATTGAATCATCAGGACCTAGAGCTCCTTTAAAGCTGCAATACTAGATAGATAGATAGATAGATAGATAGATAGATAGATAGATAGATAGATAGATAGATAGATAGATAGATAGATAGATAGATAGATAGATAGATAGATAGATAGATAGATAGATAGATAGATAGATAGATAATTAATGACAAATAACACATTGAATTAAAATTAACTTTAATTCTAATTGAGGCTAATCGATCAAACATTAATAATAAATACAAAACAATAATATGTATATTTTGAATCAAATTGTGATATCAGCTATAAGCTCAGAGTTTCTACTTTAAGATAATAAGTAACATTTTTCGATGAACAATCCCTTTAATAAAACAATTACAAGGTGTTCAAAAAAATACAGTGCCTTCACACTGAAGACGGTCAGGGTCAGATCAAATGATCTTCAGTTACTGTAGCCTCATTCAAAGTCCAGCCATGATGTCAGGTTATATAGCGAACACAGAAAGTCAATAAGGTTGGTGGAGTGAAAATGTTGCAAATCACTAGTCCTGACAGGGCAACATGAGAGAAAATTATCATGCCTCCTAGGACTTGACTTGAGGAGAGGAAGACAAGCACACTTCCTACATCAGATGTATCTGTGTTAACTTGTACCACAACTCAGATGAAACCTCTTAAAGATATTTGGAACACCAGAGAATAGTGCTGTTTGTTAAAGAAGAAGAAGAAGAAGAAGAAGCAAAAAAATAAAATAAAAATTCAACATTGATAATCATAGGAAAATACAGTGGGGAAAAAAATAAATAAAATTGATCCCCTGCTGATTTTGTACGTTTGTCCGCTGACAAAGAAATAATCAGTCTATAATTTTAAGGGTAGGTTTATTTGAACAGTGAGAGACAGAATAACAACAAAAAAATCCAGAAAAAACGCATTTCAAAAAAGTTAAATGGATTTGCATTTTAACCCTTTCACACGTGAGTTTAAAATATTCTAGCTGAGCCCCAAGCGTGAGTTTTTTTAGGCGACCGTTATTTTAGAATGTAGAGCCTTATTGTTTCCATGGCGACGCGTCATGCTTGTCATGTGACACACCGCAGCCACAATAACGCTGTATGACACATGGATGGCTTTTATTTTGTTTTTCACAAACATACTCACTATATTATGAAATATCTGATATTCCGATTCTGAAATATGTGCAAGTAAATGTATTTGGTAGTTTAAATACTTTTATAATGATCATGTTAGTTGATCTATACCGCGTGATGGGCGCCGCCATGTTTGTTCGTGCTAAATCCGAGCTGTGGGATTAACAACAAGTAAATTCATCCTGGCCTCTCGAAACACATTAAAGCAAGTCTCCGGTTAAACTGGGAGAAGAGCAGAGTAAACCTTCAAGTTATCTACACAATCTGTATATGATATCAATAAAACATGTCGTCAGATTATATTTGTAAGGATCATTATTGCTGCTTCTGTGTATTTTACAAACTATAAATGTATGGTTTTGCTAGTACTTATATGAAACCTAAAATAAGCATTATATGGTTGAAAACACTGAATTGTGATGATATGACATTTGAATTTCAGCAATTGATGACGTGACTCACTGAAAGTTCTAATCACACTGGTGTGATCGTACGCTCCTGGGACCAGCCAAGACTGATCACACCGGTGTGATCGTACGCGTTAAAGGGTTAATGAGTCAAAGAAGTATTTGACCCCTTTGCAAAACATGACTTAGTACTTGGTGGCAAAACTCTTGTTGACAATCACAGAGGTCAGACGTTTCTTGTAGTTGGCCACCAGCTTTGAACACATCTCAGGAGGTAGTCCCTGACTCCTCTTTGCAGATCCTCTCCAAGTCATTAAGGTTTCGAGGCTGACGTTTGGCAACTCGAACCTTCAGCTCCCTCCTCAGATTTTCTATGGGATTAAGGTCTGGAGACTGGCTAGGCCACTCCATGACCTTAATGTGCTTCTTCTTGAGCCACTCTTTTGTTGTCTTGGCCGTGTGTTTTGGGTCATTGTCATGCTGGAATATCTATCCATGACTCATATTCAATGCCCTGGCTGGCTTCAATGACCTGACCCTGATGGTACATGGCCCCGTCCATTGTCTCTTTGATGCGATGCAGTTGTCATGTCCCCTTAGCAGAAAAATACCCCCAAAGCATAATGTTCCCACCTCCATGTTTGACGTGGGGATGATGTTCTTGGGGTCATAGGCAGCATTCCTCCTCCTCCAAACACAGCAAGTTGAGTTGATGCAGAAGACCTCGATTTTGGTCTCATCTGACCACAACACTTTCACCCAATTCTCCTCTGAATCATTGTCAAACCTTGAGATCATTGACAATGATTCCTCACCGTTCTCATGATCATTAAAACTCCATGAGGTGAGATCTTGCATGGAGCCCCGGTCCGAGGGAGATTGACAGTTATTTTGTGTTTCTTCCATTTGCGAATAATCGCACCAACTGTTGTCACCTTCTCACCAAGCTGCTTGGCGATGGGCTTGTAGCCCAATCCAGCTTTTTGTTGGTCTACAATCTTGTCCCTGACATCCTTGGACAGCTCTTTGGTCTTGGCCATGGTGGAGAGTTTGGATTCTGATTGATTGATTGCTTTTGTGGACATGTCTTTTATACAGGTAACAAGCCGAGACTCCCTTTAAGAGAGTGCTCCTAATATCAGCTCCTTACCTGTATAAAAGACACCTGGGAGCCAGAAATATTGTTGATTGATAGGAGATCAAATACTTATTGGACTCATTTAAATGCAAATAAATTTATATCTTTTTTGAAATGCGTTTTTCTGGATTTTTTTTTTTTTTGTTGTTTTTCTGTTTCTCACTGTTAAAATAATTTTACCATTACAATTATAGACTGATCATTTCTTTGTCAGTGGGCAAGCACACAAAATCAGGGGATAATATCCCCCCCCCCCACTGTATGTCTTGATTATCAAATCAGCATATTAGATTGATTTCTGAAGGATCATGTGACAATGAAGACTGGAGTAATGATGCTGAAGATTTTAACTGCATGATTAATTTGTAATAAATATTTAGTCAATAATTAGTTATGTTTAATTTGATATATATATATATATATATATATATATATATATATATATATACACACACACACACACACACACACACAGCGAGTAAAATAAGTGTTGGGCACATCACCATTTTTCTCAGTAAATATATCTCTGAAGGCTGTTGACATGAAATTTTCACCAGATGTCGGTAACAACCCAAGTAATCCATACATACAAAGAAAACAAAACAAAACAAAACAAAACAAAACAAATAAGTTCAGAAATTAAGTTCTGTGTAATGAAATGGAATGACCCAGGGAAAAAGTATTGAACACTCTTACTGAAATTGATTTAACACTTTGTACAAAAGCCTTTGTTGGTAATGACAGCTTCAAGACGCCTCCTGTATGGAGAAACTAGTCGCGTGCATTGCTCAGGTGTGATTTTGGCCAATTCTTTCACACAAACAGTCTTCAAATCTTGAAGGTTCTGTGGGCCTCTTCTATGAACTCTGATCTTTAGTTATTTCCATAGATTTTCTATTGGATTCAAGCCAGATGATTGGCTGGGCCATTCTAGCAGCTATATTTTCTCTCTCTGAAACCAATTGAGAGTTTCCTTGGCTGTGTGTTTGGGATCATTGTCTCGCTGAAATGTCATTTCATCTTCTTCATCCTGGTAGATGGCAACAGATTTTTATCACGAATGCCTCGGTACATTTTTCCATCCATCCTTCCTTCAATTATATTAATTTTGCCAGTGCTACACCATGATGTTTTGGGGTGATGTGCAGTGCCATTTGACCTCCAAACATGGTGTGTATTATTGCATCCAACGAGTTCAATTTTGGTCTCATCTGACCAGACTATATTCTCTATATTTATAGACTATATTTGCTTGTCTAAAAAGTGGGGTAGCAAATTTTAAACGAGCTTCTGCATGCTTTTTCTTCAGCAATGGAGTCTTGCGTGGTGAGCGTGCATACAGGCCACGGCAGTTGAGTGCATTGCTTATTGTTTTCTTTGATACAATTCTACATGCTAATTCCAGATCTTTCTGAAGCTCTCCACAAGTGATCCTTGGCTCTTAGACAACTCTTCTGATAATTATTTTCACCTAGCACCTGGTTGTGGCCGGTTTATGGTGAAATTATGTTCTTTCCACTTCTGGATTATGGCCCCAGCAGTGCTCACTGGAACATTCAGAAGTATAGAACTCCTTCTGTAACCAATGCCATCAGTATGTTTTGCAACAGTAAGGATGTGAAGGTCTTGAGAAAGCTCTTTGCTTTTACCCATCATGAAATGTTTCTTGTGTGACACGTTGGTCATGAGACACCTTTT
Organism: Acrossocheilus fasciatus; assembly: GCA_036784905.1. Taxonomy (NCBI): domain Eukaryota; kingdom Metazoa; phylum Chordata; class Actinopteri; order Cypriniformes; family Cyprinidae; genus Acrossocheilus; species Acrossocheilus fasciatus. Next base: position 4,831,883 of record CM071938.1, on the reverse strand, counting down.
TATAGGCCAGTTGGGACTGAACCAACCAATATTAATTTCCACTGACAAGGGGCAGGATTGCTTTCTAATTACTGATAGATTTCAGCTGGTGTCTGGGTTTTTCATGCCTTTTTGCACTTCCCTTTCTTCATGTGTTCAATACTTTTTCCTGTGTCTTTCCACTTTATTACACAGAACTTAATTTCTGAACTTATTTGTTTTGTTTTCTTTGTACGTGTGAATTACTTGGGTTGTTACCGACATCTGGTGAAAATTTCATGTCACCAGCACCTTTAGAAATATATTTACTGAGAAAATGGTGACGCGTTCAATACTTATTTTACCTGCTGTGTGTATATATGTAGATCAATATTTAAACGTTTTCTGTTAAAGTTAACAGTTTTGATTTTGTTAATTTGACAGTTAGCATGCGGGGTAAAAAAAACAAAAAAAAAACAGAGCTATTCATATTTATGCTATTCATATCATACTTCTAGGCTTTTTTCAGTCTCTCTCATTTTTGTGCCTCTCCTTCCCTAAGCAGATGTCACAAACACAGGGGATGCAAGCCCTGACTAAAGAACTGGTATGTTTTGCTCAAATCTGCAGGTGAAATATCCCACCCCGACTGAGCGTTTTGAATTATGTGCATTGGAGCTTAGCACTCAGGAGATGAATTACAGTCAAGCGTGAGGTATATTGGCTTTGGTGAGTTGCTGTGATTGCCCCAAAGGGTTTACTTAGTGAAACGCTCACCACATGATTTATGGATTAGAAAGCCTTATTGAGAGGTCTTTTGAAAAATCGGGTAACAATAGAGCAGGCAGAGTATGTCGTGAAGGGATGTGGGAAATTTGGCCGAGGAAGACTCGAATTCAGCAGAAGCCAACGTGTCGGCTAATGAGACTTAGAAATAATCTAAAGTCAAAAGTCAGAGGCGGCGATGGTAGTGTGTTCCTTGTCGCAAAATGAGATTATTCACTTTGTCAACAACAAAAGACTTCAGGGCTGATTAATGACTTTTGGAAAAGGTCAAGTACCAGAGTATGAACAGAATTACTAAAATGGAAATGTTATTCTCATTTCGCAAATTGCGAGCTATTATTTAAGGAAGCGGCTTCATATCAAGGTTGCAAACTCAAGGACGTGACTGGGCTGATTAGAAGTTGACAACATTATATGATTAGGTGTTTTATTCCTGGTCGTGAAATTATTGTTTAGCGTTTTGGAGAAATCAGATAAAAAGCGTAGGGTGTAATTTGGTTCTGATTGTGGCGAGAAACTTCAAACTCACTCTCTCGGCACTTTAACATGCTCTCAAGTCTCGGGCCGAAAGGTGGAGACAAACTTTCAGAGAATAATATCAGAGAAAAAAAGGACTCAAGCCATATTTACACAACAGTTCAAAAATGCAATGTCAGTAAGAGAATATTTTCATTCAGCAAGGACACATTCAGTTCACCAAAAGCACATTAAATTGATCACTAAATGCATTTACAATGTAATAAAAGAACTTTCTATTTATCAAAGAATCCTGAAAAATAAAAAGTATCAGTTTCTACAAAAATATGAAGTTGTTTTCAACATTGTTAATAAGAATATGTTTCGTGAGCAGATTTCTGAAGGATCATGTGACACTGAAGACTGGAGTGATGATGCTGAAAATTCAGCTTTGATCACAGGAATTAATTACATTTTACAGTATATTCAAATAGAAAACAGTTATTTATTTATTTTTATTGTATTTTTGATCAAATAAATCCAGCCTTGGTGAGCAGAAGAGACATTCAAAAACATGAAAAAATTCTTACCAATCCCAAACTTTTGACCAGTAGTGTATACAAAAATAGAAAACAGTTATTTTAAATCAGAGTTTTAGAAATCAGATAAAAAGCGTAGGGTGTTATTTGGTCCTGATTGTGGTGAGATGGAAACTTCAAACTGACTCTCTCTGCACTTTTTAACACGCTCTGAAGTTTCTCGGGCCGAAAGGTGACTGGAGACAAACTTTCATACTTTGTGTGTGTTCCATGCAGGTCCAGAAGCTTTGAAATAGACATCCTTGTTGAGTCTCCTTGCCCTCCAGACAATCATAAATCATGAATACTATGGAGGAGGATGGAAGCCACTGGGTTCAACCGCTTTTTGGCTGCACCGACTTGTCTTTTCATGGTGAAATGTGTCAGAGATGGTGTGAAAAACAGGCTGGCGATGACACTTGTTAACGGTCAGGCTGCCGAACGAGAGAAGTGCAATGTTCAAACGAGAACAACTTACTGTCTTTTTACCATTTGACTCAACAATATCTCCTGTATGCTTCTAAAATCCATTGGATTTTTCATCCGTGATCTTCCTGGTTTAACAAAACAATCTTTAAAACAGTTTTCCATGTCATCCTTACACCAAACAGTCATCTAAAATTCAAAAGATTTTCATTTTAAAGTCACATCATTTTAAAATGTAATTTTAAAATTAACAAGTGTTATTTTAGTATTATATATATATATATATATATATATATATATATATATATATATAAATGCCATACTATCATACTACTCTTACTATTTCTGCAGTATCCAGTATGTATGCAAATTTTCTGTATGCATGGAATACCAGGATGACCTACTATATTTGTCAAAATCTGCTAAATATAACTCAAGTACACTGAAATTAGTACAGAAGCTGTGTTCCGAATGGCATGCTATCATACAACTCCTGCTTTATTGCAGTATGCTGTGTGAATACTTTGAATAGTATGTGAATTTTCTGTATGCATGAAATGCCCGGATTACCTGCGACATTTGCTGAAATTTGATGTATGCATCTGAAGACACTGCGTGGGATAATGTTTCCCAGAAAGCAACGCGCTCCATGTGACGTTTCATCTTCAAACGCGTGAGTGAACTGGAGGCGGGGAATAGTTATAAATGTAAGACTTGTATATGTACGTATATACATGTAAACTACGAACCGTCGCTGTGCATGTAAAAACAATATCATTAGTAGGACATGAATTGTACTTTAATCTCTAAGGCACTTTTCCGATCAAGTCAAATCACTTCACCTTTATCTCTGTAGCGCTTTATACATTGTTGCAAAGATATTAAATAGTAATATTAATATTGCAGTAATATAATATATAAATAAAGTTAATATTTAAATTATGCAAACATAATTAAATTCTGCTGTCAAGCAGCTCTAAAAAGAAATGGAATGTATTTACTCTAAGGACAAATAGACCAATTTGTTAGCCGAAGCTTTTTACATTAACTCCGCCCACCAATGCCTGGCTGCGATAAACAGCACTGCAGAAGACACGTGTATTTCTGTAGTATCGGTGGCGCAGTGAGTAGTAGACGTGAAATGTATGCAGTTGATGCGAGCGATGCGAGTTCGAGTCTGACTTTTGTCAATCTCGTGCAACTCCTTTTCCCATCACATACCAGATCAGAAAGGCATTTGTTTTCAATAAAAAATTAAGTAAATATTTGAAAAGTGGAAATTAAATGCCTCATTAATAATACCTGTAGGTAGGTTTTTGTCCCAATAAAGTGGCGTTCATCAAATAAAATGTATGATAATTTATGCTCAATGAGTTATTGCACACCGTTTTATAATGTACTACAGTACTGAAGTATAAATATCTGCCACCTAACTACTATTTACACACTTGTTGCTAATGAAAATGCTGCTATTTTAGTGTAAACAGAATTTATCATTAGTTGCTCTTAGTGTAACTATAGCCTATCACATTTTCCAATTAGTGTAACTGCCAAAAATATCAATGTTCAGTTAAAGACAGCTCAGTGTTGATCCAGTTCTGTCCAATAGCCTATGTAAAGTTCTTCAATTATGAAATGAGTTCAACTGGTCAATATAGCATTGTTTACTAATATGAAGCCTTCTTAACAAGCCTTTGTAAAAAGTTAGCACATTTGTTTGTAAGGTAACAACCTTGACAGCTGTGCTGAATTATTATATACTGTTTCACACACTATTCTTTAAAAAACAGTAGGCAGTATGCACTGTGTACTGGGCAGTAAGCAGTAAGCAAGAATGCCATTTCGAACACAGCCGGAGTCAATCCCATAGACTCCCCATGTTAAATTGCCCAACTTTACAGCAGAAAAAAAAAAAAAAACATGTTTACAGCCTGGTACAAAAAATTATTTTGGTCTATATAGCTAATTTTGCCCTTCGTGACAACTGTGATTTTTTTTATAACTCATCCGTTTATTATATATTAAGCCTTAAAGTTCTGCATAATTAAGGGCGTGGCCACTTGAGTGACAGGTGGACTGCCGCTCTGCTCCAGAGTAGGGCTGGGCGATATGACGATATATATCGGATGGACGAAATAAAAAGTCTATCGTTTATTTCGTGGTGTCGCAAAATACATTGTTTAAGGTAATACTTTTTAATCATTTGGGAGTGCGATCTTTACACGCCACCCACGGGGCGTGTAGGGGAGACAGAACAAGGTGGAGAACGACCAGCCAGGACAAAACGAGGGACTACATCTGTAGCATGGGAACGCGTTTTTAAGCACTGCAGTTTTAAAACAACCAATTTTAAGCTGTTGAAAACACAAACAACAGAGCTATATGCGTGCGCCGTCGCCGTTTCTATATGAGAGGACTGCGCCTTTTCTTTTCTTTTTCTTTTTTTTTTGCTGCTTTATTGGCTTTGAACAATTACATAAACACACTTATATGCGTCAGAATCCCAGTCTTGGCAAGTATCCTCATAAAGACAGCGATTTAGGTGTTAAGAGGGAGGAAACAGCAAAAAAAAGAGGCATATGTAACCGTATATTGGATCCGGACTTCGGTCTTATAGGGGAAGCTGTCTAATATTCGTTCTGTCTGCCATTCATATTAATCATAGCACATTGCTAGAAAATCTCTCACTGCTTTTGACTAAATCACTTTTGTAGCTTTAATAAGAATAAATAATTATAAAAAATAATGATATATATATATATATATATATATATATATATATATATATATATATATATATATATATATATATATATATATATATATATATGTGTGTGTGTGTGTGTGTGTGTGTGTGTGTGTGTGTGTGTGTGTGTGTGTGTGTGTGAATAGAATCTATACATAATAACCTACACGTGTTAATTATATCTATCATAGATAGATAGATATAATTAACACAATGAAGACTAATTAATTTACACAATGTATGTAGTGTTTCTTATTTATTGTAGTTTTTGTCATATTGCTTGCAATTAGTTTCTTATACTTATTTCATCACTGACTGTTTATTTATTTTCAGTGAGCTTGAGTTTTTTTTTTTTTTTTTTTTTTTTGTCTTTTTAGGCTTGTATTAGTTTGATATTTACATTGGTGACAAGGATTATGAAAATTATATGCTATCAAAGATTTTAATATCATAAAAACCTTTGTAAAAGAAAAAAAAATACTATATTGTGATATATATATATCGTTATCGTGATATAAAATTAGTCATATCGTGATATAAGATTTTGGTAATATCGCCCAGCCCTACTCCAGAGTGTGAAACTGGCTTTAAAGATTTGTATTTGTACAGAAAAAAAATAATTATAGGTAGGACACTGGGAATCTGGCAATTACATGTTTTAATGAAAATGATCTCAAACTTGATTTTTACGGCTATATTGATATTGTACTCTGGAGCAGTTTGTTACATCGCGATCGCTCTCATTTGTTTGTCTAATGAAGTGCCAACAGACATCTAAGTACACAATAAACGAGGTAGACTTTAATGGACAGTAAAACAAAGGCAGAATACCGTATAACTCCAGGCTGGCACAGTATAGACGAACAAATGAAAACAAATGCAGAGCACCGTAACTTAATTGAGCTTTCCAAAACAAAATCTAAGAGCGGTAACTGGTGTTATACTGTGTTCTGCCTTGGTTTCTCCGGGGCTTTTCTCCATGATACTTAAACACATGATAAAGGAGGTCATTAATGTCCCAAAATGATCAATAACTCATTTTTGACCAAAAACAAAATTATGGTGTTTTGTCTTTGCATGACGGGCGTGGTTTCAGCTCAGCTTCACCCATGTCCCGCCTTTTTGCCCATTTTCGATTATCCGGGAGTGACGCACCGTGACACGATTCCAAGACTGCAGCGGTTGGCTCCGCCCACTTTAGGCTTCAAAAATGCTCTTCAGAAACCTATGAGTGACGTCACGGACACTACGTCCATTTTTTTTTTTTACAGTCTATGGTCACGGCTTGATGACTAGGGATGTGCCCGAATAGCGAATCTGTATTCGGAAAGGCACAGAAAACGAATAATGCATTCTACAGAGCCACAAAAGGGGCATGGCTAACCGCTTTGCAGATCCTGATCTTGTGAAATGTGAAAAGTAGTGCCGCTCCGCAGTACATGGCTGTGTGTGATCGCGAATTTCAAAAGTGAAACTAAAAAGCAAACGTGCATTCATAAGTGATTTCAATGTCCCACATATGAATAACGGCTCCCTGAAAGCACTGAAATATTTTGTTCTCGTATATATCTCGTATTTATTCCCTTTACAGTTGCCGTAGTATCATTACCTTTCTGAATACCGTATTCGGATTCGGGCATATCCCTATTGATGACCATGGGAAAACGTGGGTCCCAAGGCCAAACCAGTTGAGAACCACTGGTTTAGATTATAAACTTCTCTATTTTGTTGCTAGTGCAGTGTGCTTCTGCACTTCTGCATGGCTGTGATATTTGAGTGTTTCTGTCGCACGGTGTCTGGTGTGAACAGCCAAATTGCTCATTCAGAGTTTGCGGGTCATTTTTTTTATGAAAGAAAAACTAGCTCATTCTACAATCAGACATGGTGAGCTCTGTCTAGCACTGGACGAGGCCTCAATACAGGCTAGAGTATCTTGCACAGACCAAACCCCATAAAAATGAAGTGTGCTTCTGGGGTCCCAGTCATCCCTCTAAATAATTGCTTTTGCTGTACTGGGGTGGTGTGCTCACAGGAGTGTGTGGGTCAATGCTGTTTAACTCTGTAACCTTACTACATCCCTTTGCTTCAACCCTCCAACTAAGAAGAAGGGATTTTCAGAAAAAAATAGTGTTTTAATGATTGGAGAGTGCATTCAGAATGATTTCTGCGGTGTGTCTGGGCCTTAAGAAGCTGGTTGTGTTTGCTAGTACTGCTTGAATGTGATAAATTAAATAACTTAATAGTTGTGATATCATAACTACCAAATCAGCTTAGTGACGTTTTGTATAACGGACTGTCATCTTAATGTATTTAAATAATTATTAAAAAAAAAGACCTTTTAAAAGATCTTCAAGGCAGAAGAGTCATGTTTTTTCCTGAGGCAATTACCATATATGCGTGCCTTTGCAGCTCTGAACATGGATAATGAGATGTAGAGCAGCTAATCCAGCTCAAGGTTTCACCTGAAGCGCAACTATTTTAGTGGGTTTGTTAATGTGTTGACATGTTCTCATGCTGTTATGGAGCTGCCATGATTTATCGTGTGCATTGAGTGGAAACTAATAATGTATCTTTCCATACCATGCATGAAAGATGAACAAAATTTACTGAAACATGCATAAAGTCCAACTAAAGCTAATGAAATAGATTAGTTCACTCCCATTTTAGTTCAAATACTATATGTAAATTAATTTTAAAAATATTCTTCTATTATTTTATATCAATGATTATAAATGATTTTTGTCTTGCTTTTATCATTCATGCTGAAAAATAAAGATATAAATAATATAAATCAAATATTTTAAAAATATGAATAATAAAATTATTGTATTTGTATATATTGAACTATATTATATATAATTTATAACAACATTACAATACATAATATATACAATACATAACTTTATAAAATATTTATATTGTATATAATTTAGTCAAAACAGCAACAATAACAACAACAACAATATATATATATATATATATATATTAACAATATATATATTAATTATATTAATTTTTATCTTGCGGGACAGTGAAAATGCCAGGTCATGTCAATAACCCATATATATATATATATATATATATATATGGGTTATTGACATGACCTGGCATTTTCACTGTCCCGCAAGATAAAAATTAATATAATTAATATTGTTGTTATTTCAAATGCAGTAAATGGTTAAACATTTATTTGTCCTACATGGACCTTTTTTTTTTAATAAAAGCTGCAGTGTAAAAGTATAAAAGTTTGCAGATGTTTTACATTTTTGAACCAAATCTTAAAATTGTCCTATAGTGTGACTGTCTCAAGCATGGTTCACAATTTCACTTTTATAAATGAAAAAGAAAAGCATAAAAATGTTAATAATTGTCTATTAGTAAAATCTTTTTTTTTTATTCATATATTTCTGAAAGCATAGGAACTTGATACATTTTGTCTCTGAAAACCATGTCCTCTGGTGTGACTCCATATCCTGATTTTAAATCGAGCAATTCCAGAGAAAACTTTAATTAGTTTAAGGACTCCATTCATGGCCGTGTTACTGAAGCCCCGTGTCAAGCCCATGACACATGCACATGGTACATTTTTGTCTCAGAATTGTTCAAATATTCAGCTTTTTTGGAACCACTACAAAAGTGTTACATTTTGTTGTCTTTTGGTGCGACACCCCTAAATTATTATTATTTTTTTTATTATTAAAAACTGCATGTTAAACTACATAATCATGGAAAATTATGCAAATGTGTCTTGCTAACCACTAATGACAGGTTAGCTAGGAATAGCAAGGTCATTAATTGACAGAAATAGGCTGAAATGTCCTTTGGTGTGACAGATAATGTCCTCCGGTGTGACGCCTGTACTGTCACATCACAGGACAAAGATGTCACACCAGAGGACAAGATCTCTTTAAAAAGCATTTTAAATAATTAAATAAGTTTTAGATTTGTTACAAAAATAAGATTTGTTGAACTCTCTGCTCTGCTCTGATTGGCTGTTTCACAGTGCGTCTCATTTCAGTAGCTCACACAGCAGGAAGGAAACACAGAGAAAATGCATATTTCAATACTTTCTCACGCAGTTATATAATTATACTGTATATAAAATGCTGGCATCAGGGAGCCACTGTCAATATGCGGGACATTGAAACTCCTTTCGAATACACGATGGCGTTTTAGTTTCACTTTCGAGATTCGCAATCGCATGTACTCTGTTTATACTATGGAGCGGCAGTACTTACCACACATTTTACAAGATCAGATGCTTGTCAGTGGTGGTCAGGATCTGTAAATCATTCGCCATCATCCTCAGTCATCTCTCCTTACTCTTGTTTATGTGGTAAGTGAAATCTTATGTACTGTAATGTAACAGGCCACTGCTAGCAAGGAGCTAACCATGTCCCTTTAGTGGCTCGCGTTATTTTATTAGAACGCGCTATTTGTTTTCAGTGCCTTTCTGAATACAGACACCAACCCATCCCTGCACTTCACATCCCCTGCACAGCCTGGAACACAACGTTTATTTCCATGATCTGCCATTTCCGCTCTTATCCTTGAAAACTTCTGATGATTTGGCTGGCTAGCAGCTGGCCTAGAACATGGACGGTATATGCAAATGGTGGGTGTGAAATAAGCATAAAATGTGATTCTTGTTTTCAAAACAAAGAATAGAGGGAGATAAATTAGAAAAGAGAGGAAAAGGAAATATATAGAGACTATTAACAGGATTTTTTTTTATTATCTCAAAATATCTTAAAAAAATAAATAAATAAATAAAATAAAAGTTGAGTATTGCAATAGGAGAGATACAAATATTGCTCAACTTAAAATGGTATATTTTTTAGCAGTTTAAATGAATGATAGGAAAGTTTGCCTTCTTGTCAAAATTTGTCTTGAAATTCTCCAACAAGTCATGGGGAAAAAAAATTGTTAAAATAAACAACACTATATGAAAATAAGTGTCTAACAATGAATATAAATCTCTCTCTTGCTATTTATTTATTCTTGCTATTTTTTTAATTTTTATTTTCCTTAATTTTTGCTATGTCACACCATAGGACAAATTTATTGTACAGTTCAGTAAAAATGTTTAAAAAAGCAGTGAAAGAATTGACGAAGTTAGTGACCCTTTATATTTTCTCAAAGATCAGACACATTACATAAATATACACATTTCTTTTTTGAATTTTTCAATGTTTTTTTTTTACAAAAAAGTATTTTTACTGTGTATTTGTCAACTACCCATATGGGTAGTGATTAAATTGGAGTTACTGCAAGATTTCTTATGCAACATATACTGCACAATTTAAATTGCAATCTAAGAAAGATAGTCAGACTTTACTGATTATCAAATCAAAGATATGCAGTTTGGTGTCTTATTACAGCTTTTACCTGAACTGATTTACCATGAAAAGTTCCCATTGTTAAGCCACTGATGCAAAAGAAATGAAAATATGAGAAAAAGGCAGTCTTAGACTCTGTATACAAGATAATGATGTGACAAGAGAGCAGGAATCGTATGCCCTTACTTTGAAAATAAATGTCAGATCATATGCTTATTCATATACAGAAGCACATGCAATATATGCCTGCTTTAATGTGTTTATTCAAACATAAATAAACACACACTGGCAGTTGCACCATATTCTTAATATCTGAATGATGCAATCACTTCCATTTTTTTTTTTTTCTTAATCTTTATATCTGGCTTTGAAAAGTTGGAGGCAGGTGTGTGCAGAGGTGCAGGAAACTTCTCCTTTGCATTGCCACATTCTATATTTATGCCGTGCTTCCTCAAAGACGCTGGTTTCACCAAGAATTAATGAGGTGTCTCGCTGCATCCGTCGCACAATGGGAAAAAGAAGGCAAGAGAGATAAAAAAGCAGATGAGAGAAAGGTTTTTCTGTTAAATGATCTGCAGTAGGCCTTCCCTCCACCGCGGTCTTCCTAATGGTCTGAAGGAATGCTCTGATCCTATCTTTGTCTTCCACTGCTACGCTGCGTTCTCTCCACGTCTTGCCCTTCCTCCACCCCTTTTACCCTTTTTTAATCTAACTCATCATTTTTACACGCCCAGCCTGCCTTTTCTTTTAGAAGGTGCAATTTGTTTTGGGTTCCTATACGTTTTTAAGTTATCTACCAGTCGACGATACTCCAGGAGCTTCATTATTTAAGGTGACGATAACCATCTTTTGTAGTTTAGTGCCCAGATTTAACCTACATAGGCTGTCGGAGACCAAAGTCAAGCTATATTTATTTTATTCTACTTTATTTGATTTGATTTTGTATATTATTGTATACATGTAGGCTCTCTCTCTCTCTCTCTCTCTGTCTGTCTGTCAGACTTTGTCTCTGTGTCTTGTTTCCCCCTCCTCTCGTGCCCTTATTTGGAGTTCCTGTCCTTGTTTAGTCCTCATTAGTTAATTAGTCCCCAGCCCTGTGTTGTTAATTATCTAGTCTCCCCAGCGTTCTTAAGCCCTGTGCTTTCTTGTCTCAGTGTTTGGTATTAGATTGTCATTTTGTATGTCAGTAGGTTGTAGTAATTGTTAATAAAGTCATTTGTTCCTCGTTTCCCTGGCTCCAATGACACGTGACATAATACTGAACCAAAACTAAGGATGGAGGTCGTCGCCCGCACTGGCCTGCCGCCGCTGATTCCAGCTGGGCAGACTACAGGCTGGTTCGGCTGCCAAGACACGACACCCATGGGCGGCTCTCCGAAGTCTGTCGTTTGTGGGAAAATTCCGGGCCGCTGTTCGCGGGGAAATTCTGACCGCCATCCATGGCTCGCACAAGCCCGCCACCAGAGAGTATGGCAAGCCCGCCGGAGAGTCTCAAGTGCCAGCCAGTGCCTGATCCTCGCAAGAGCCCTCCTGCGTCTCCGCTGGTCCCGTCCAGCCCTCCTACATCTTCCAGAGCGCCCCCCAGTGCCTGAGCCTTGAAGACGCCTCCCTATCTCGGCGCTGCCAGAGCGCCCCCAAGAGACCGCTATCCCTGAACGCCAGCCTGAAATTACCGCCATGTTGTGGTTTTTTTTCCCTCTGTGGTGGAAACAAAAACAGAGAAAAGTTCAAATTGAACACCTACACCTTCATCTTTATTTTAACAGAGCTAATTTTGAATCCTTTTGACTCGACACAGCGTGTTCTCACCATTTTAATTATATTGTACAGTACATCTAAGACTGAAATTAAAAATGCAAAACTCAATAAAATAATAACATAAAAATGACCTATATCTTTCAAATGATATAGAGTTTCTCCTCTTTGATGCTTTCAAAACATAGACAGGCCAGGGTAGACAGGCAACAGAGACCGCGTCATGTATTATTTATCCATTTACCTTGGGCAAACACTTCACAACTGCAGGTCAGAAACATTTTATATCATGACCAGGCCAAAAACATTTAACAGTAACAAAATCACTCAGTCTGAGAGGCTCAATTGGCAACTGGCTGTAATTGCCCTGCATAATAGATTCAATGATGCCTATAAAGTGACAACGAAGACTACTAAGGGACATCGGCTGCCTGACATATTCTGACAGAAGCATCAAAATTTTACTGTCAAGGGGGTATGGGTGAAACCGCACATGATCCTAACCTTTCCCAGTGAATTATTTATTTTCAGAACCCATGATTCTCAGTCGCCGGGAACCAAGGTTATGAATATTTCAATTCCCTAATTTGCTTGGTGGTTGTAAGTCTAGACTTTGGGGTTGATTTGATTTTAAATGAACGTGAGAGCTGAAAATGTTAAGCATGGCTGATATGAATATTGACTTATCAAATGAAGACTGTGGCAGTTGTATAGCGCTTGGTCCCTTATGATTTAAAATGCAAAAATATTTGTTGCTGTTGTACTTGGTGCAATGTCTCATCTGCTGTCCTAAAATGCACTTAAAAAGTCTCAATGTATAATTCTGTGTTTTAAGTCATTTATACACGTAATACTATCTGAAGATTGCAGAGGCTTTGACTCGGTTCTCCAAACTAAGGTGAGAATGTCATCGGTGAGATGTTTTTGAGGTTCAGGGATGAAAGTCACTACAGTGACATTTACCTTATGAGACTTCTGCAACTGACAAAATCTTGTCATTAGAAACATTTACCAAATATTTGAGACAGAATCAAAGTTTGTGCTTTTTTATGTCATAAAAATACACTTACAAATAGAAGTCAAAGCACTTTCACATCACAACCACTTCAGTTCAGTGGAAATAAACAGGGCAGACTCTGAAACGAGCATTTTGAACTTTAATTCTGAAATCACCATCAAAACAACATCCACCAGATCAGGACCCTGTCATGCTCAGCCAGATCTCCAGACCTGAACCCCACTGAAAACCTCTGGTATATGATCAAGAGGACAATGGATGGTCACAAGTCATGGCCAAAAATATCAGCACCCTTGGTATATATGATCAAAGAAGGCTGTGAAAATTAACCTGCATTGTTAATCCTTTTGATCTTTTATTTAAAAATTTCACAAAAATCTAACCTTTCATTGCATAATAAGAATTAAAAATGGGGGGAAATATAATTTAAATAAATGTTTTTTCTCTAATACACATTGGCCACAATTAATGGCACCATTTTATTCAATACTTTTTGAAACCTCAATTTGCCAGTTTAACAGCTTGAGATTTTCTCCTATAATGCCTGTTGAGGTTACAGAACACCTGGCAAGAGATCAGAGACCATGCCTTCATCCAGAATCACTCCAAACCCTTTAGATTCTCAGCTCCATGTTGGTGCTTCTTCTCTTCAGTTCACCCCACTCATTTTCTATAGGGTTCAGGTCAGAGGACTGGAATGACCATACCAGAAGCTTGGTTTTGTGCTCAGTGATCCATTTTTGTGTTGTTTTTGAGGTTTGTGTTTGGATTATTGTACGGTTGGAAGATCCAAACATGGCCCATTATAAGATTTCTAACAGAGTCAGTCACTTATTGATTTTTTTTTATCAGTTGGTATTTGATAGAATCCATGATGCCATGTGTCTAAACAAGATGTCCAAGACCTCCAGCAGAAATATAGGCCCACGACATCAAAAACACAGCAGTATATTTCATTGTACACATGCTACTAAAAAGCTATTTTTTTTGTTTCATCTGACCATAGAAGCCAGTCCCATTTGAAGTTCCAGTCGTGTCTGATAACTGAATATGTTGAAGTTTGTTTTTGGATGTGCTAGGATCATTTTTATTGAAACCCTCCCAAACAACATGCAGTGATGTCGGTGCTGTATGCCAATTTTTTTTTAAAGGTTTTCTGTCCCCGAGACTCAACTATTTTCTGCAATTCTCCAGCTGTGCTCCTTGGAGAGTCTTTAGCCACTCAAACTCTTCTTCTCACCGTGCATTAAGACGGTATAGATACACGTCCTCCAGGCAGTTCCGTAACATTTTATGTTGATTGGAAATTCTTAGTTATTGCCCTGATGGTGGAAATGGGAATTTTCACTGCTCTAGCTCTTTTCTTAAAGCCACTTCACTAATTTGTGAAGCTCAATTAGTAATTGCTGCAGATCAGAAATATATTATTTGTTTTTTTCTCATTGTGATGGATGATTAAGGGGATTTGGGCTTTGTTTTCCCTCTTACTTATATTTCTGTGAAACAGGAAGCCATGGCTGGATAATTTCATGTTCATAATCACCCTGGAGTGCTCAAAATTGTGAATATACTCCAGAGATATTTTACTCATAAGAATTTCTAGGGGTGCCAATAATTGTGTCCAATGTGTATTTGAGAAAAAAAAAATATTTATTTCATAATGATATTTCCCCCCATTTGAAATTATTATTACCCAATGAAAGGTTAGATTTTTGTGAATTTTTTAAATAAAATATCAAAAGGATGAACAATGCAGATACAATTTCACAGCCTTCTTTGATCATATTTGCCAAGGGTGCCAATATTTTTGGCCATGACTGTATGTGTGTGTGTATATTTCTAAAGGTGCTGTTGACTTGAAATTTTGATTTCACTTTATTTTGATGGTCCCTTTAACACATTCTGTTGACTATAAGTAACATTGCACCTACATTTCTACTAACTCTCATTAGAGTGTTAGTAGTGTATTAGTAGACTGGTAGGGTTAGGGTTAGTATAAGTTGACATGTACTTGCAAAGTTACTTACAGTCAGTAGAGTGTCTGTCGGGAGACCATCACAATAAAGAGTTAGCAGATATGAAGCAGATAGTCTACTAATACTCTAATGAGAGTTTGTTGACATGTAGTTGCAACATTACTTAGCATCAATATAATGTTCAAAAGGGACCATCAAAATAAAGTGTTACCGAAATTTTCATCAGATGTCGGTAACAACCCAAGTAATCCATACATACAAAGAAAACAATACAAATACATTCAGAAATTAAGTTATGTGTAATAAAATAGAATGACCCAGGGAAAAAGTATTGAACATGCTTACTGAAATTGATTTAATACTTCGTACAAAAGCCTTTGTTGGTAATGTCAGCTTCAAGATACCTCCTGTACGGAGAAACTAGTTGCATGTATTGCTCAAGTGTGATTTTGGCCCATTCCTCCACACAAACGGTCTTCAAATCTTGAAGGTTCCATGGGCCTCTTCAATAGGGCCTTTCACACTGCAGGAACCTTTTCATAGTACCCAAACTAATTGTGGAACTACCCACTTTTTGGCATGTTTGCACCACGGGAACTAGGAACAGTTTTAGTTCTAGGAACTCCGTTTGGAGGAACTCAATTAGCTCCTACTTCAGAGTAGGGTCTAAAACAGTTCTGGGAACTGTAGCAAATTAGCTTAAAGGGAATTGTATATAAATAATTACAATTAATTATGATTAATTAAAATTATTTATATCAGCTGACAGTAATAACTGTAGCAGAATTAAATTGCCATCAACTGATCTGTTCATCCAGCGACCATTCAGTGTAAGTTCATATCAACTCTTAAGAAAGGATATTTTTGGGTTACACTTTATATTAGGTGGCCTTAACTACTATGTACTTACATCAAAAAATTTGTACAATGTACTTATTGTATTCATATTGTATTGCAAAAAAAGAATTACTGCTATTGAGGTGGGATATGGGTAAGGTTAGGGACAGGTTTGGTGGTCTGGGTAGGTTTAAGGGTGTGTTAAGGTATAAGGGATGGGTTAACAGTGTAATTATAAATGTAATTACACAAATTAATTAGAGATGTAATTACATATTGGTATCTTTAAAAATATAAGTACAATGTAAAAGCATGTATGTACACAATACATACATGCTTGACGTATATGTCAAAATTCCATGTCCATTATTGTGAAACAAAAATACAACTCCGATCACAGCATCCTCCATCCTCCTGTTGTTAATGTTGTTCTTATTTGTTTACATTGTTGAACGCCGCGTACAAATGACGTCGCTGTCGACCAGCAAACGTCACTTCTTAGTTCCCACTGTCGGTGTGAAAGCAACCCTTTAAATGGTACTGGGAAATAGCTCGTGCAAAATTGTCCCAGTACTTTAGTACTGAACTTTTAGTTCTGGAACTAAAGCAGTGCTAAAGGTCCTATATAAATCTAATCTTTAGTTCTTTCCAAAAATTTTCTATTGGATTCAAGTCAGGTGAGTGGCTGGGCCATTGTAGCAGCTATACACTCTCTCTCTGAAACCAATTGAGAGTTTCCTTGGCTGTGTGTTTGGGATCATTGTCTCGCTGAAATGTCCATCCTCATTTCATCTTCATCATCCTGGTAGATGGCAACAGATTTTTGTCAAGAATGTCTCGGTACATTTTTCCATTCATCTTTCCTTCAACTATATGAATTTTGCCAGTGCCACACCATGATGTTTTGGGGTGATGTGCAGTGTCATTTGACCTCCAAACATGGTGTGTATTATGGCATCCAAAGAGTACAATTTTTTTGTCTCATCTGATCAGACTATATTCTGCCAGTATTTCACAGGCTTGTCTAAATGCTTTGCCGCAAACTTTAAACGAGCTTCAACATGCTTTTTCTTTAGCAATAGAGCCATGCGTGGTGAGCGTGCATACAGGCCACGGCGGTTGAGTGCATTGCTTATTGTTTTCTTTGCAACAATTCTACATGTTAATTCCAGGTCTTTCTGAAGCTCTCCACAAGTGATCCTTGGCTCTTGGACAACTCTTCTGATAATTATTTTTACTCCTCTGTCAGAAATCTTGCAAGGAGCACCTGGTTGTGGCCGGTTTATGGTGAAATGATGTTCTTTCCACTTCTGGATTATGGCCCCAACAGTACTCACTGGAACATTCAGAAGTATAGGACTCCTGTAACCAATGCCATCAGTATGTTTGGCAACAATAACGTTGCAAAGTTCTTGAGAAAGCTCTTTGCTTTTACCGATCATGAAATGTTTCTTGTGTCACATGTTGGTCATGAGACACCTTTTTAAAGGCCATTAGTTGAGACTGAACCAACTAACATTAATTTCCACTGACAAGGGGCAGGATTTCTTTCTAATTACTGATAGATTTCAGCTGGTGTCTTGGCTGTCCATGCCTTTTTGCACCTCCCTTTCTTCATGTTTTCAATACTTTTTCCCTGTGTCATTCCATTTTATTACACATAACTTAATTTCTGAACACATTTGTTTTGCTTTCTTTGTATGTATGGATTACTTGGGTTGTTACCAACATCTGGTGAAAATTTTATGTCAAAAGCACCTTTAGAAATATAATTACTGAGAAAAATGGTGACGTATTCAATATAGTTATTTTACTCAATGTATACATGTGCATATATGCAAATATATTACTGGTACGTATATGATTTGAAAAATGTACACTTATGACATTACACTTATGGTTTTGTGGTCCAGAGTCACATATTTAAAAAAGAAAACAAATGTTTCAAGTTTGAAAAAATATTTCACAATACTGTTTGTACCTTTTTTTTCCCTTTGTGAACAAGAGACCCCCCCCCCACAAAATAAAATAAATAAAGACATTAACCTTATACTTTTGAAAAGTAGTTTATGATGGTCTAATCGAAAAATCAGAGCCAAAGTTATTTAACATAACATATACAAATGATGAATATTTGGGATGAATATTTATGAAGTGGTGTTTCCTTATGAAAGTACAGGGCAAAAAAAAAAAAAAAAAACAAGGTCCTGGTAATTTTCTGTCAGGACATTATCCATAAATTTTACGTCCATTTCAGTTATTTTTAAAACAGAATGCAATGCAGTGCAAAGTTCAAAAAACAAAACTCCTTCATACTAATACAGCACATTATGCCCTTTTTTGTATCAGAGTCTATTATATGACAATAAAATTTGAAATATATTTACATTGTGTCCATTTGCAATATGTACAATATGATTCAACGCATGACTCACACAAGTACGACTTGTTGGCTGCGGAACAATGTCCTATTGACCAGTCATTGTCATGCACCATACTTGGCTGACAGGACTGTTTTTCAGGAACAACAACATGTCCTACTTGTACAAATCACCTTGTTTACTTAATTGAAATGTGCTGATTTTTTTACTTATGCTTGAACTTTTCCTCAGAGGAGAATTATGTCCGATTTCTCAACCTTCTCTCCATCATCTGCCACGAAAATGACATTCAAACTCCATCTTCCCGAATCTCCCGCTGTACATTTGATCAGCGAAATTTTCAAATTAGTTTCATGTCAGAGACTCTCGACGGTAGCAGAGATATCGAGATATTGGTCAAATGTTATGAGAGCGAAAAAGCCGGAAAAAGCAGGATGAATGGCTTTGCCGCCTAAAGGGAGGGTCTAATGTGCACAGAGACGCAGTTGGGGTTGTGTCCTCATTAGCAATGCTAATCGCTTTTAGCGCTCTGCTGCTACTGCTGTCAGCGCTGAGGCCTCGTGTTGTTCTTGAGATCAGGGTCTTTGAACAAGAATGATGGTTGCACACAGACACTGGCACACACAATTTTGTGGTGCTTAAAAAGAATCCGCTTGTAGTCATTGTGCCTTCGGGGAGACAATGTATCATCTCGCTTCAGTCTCTTTTATATGGAGAGGGGCGAGCGTAATCAACCCTCCGGGTCTTTTTAAGCAGCATGTGGTGTTGCCTTGCTTTACAACAAGTGTCTGCAACACAGGCACACTAGGAAGGGACAGGAATGGCAGAAAGAACGCACAACAGAAGTATTTTACCCATGAAAGATGATAGGCTCCTTAGATATACGACCAGCGTCATGCTTGGAAGCAGGTGTCAGCTTGGTTTGAAGATAATGGCTTCCCATCTCGGTGAACCACTGAGTAGTAAAGAACAATACTGAGTGTCAACTGCCCTGCAACAGATGAATTTTCTTTCAGAAGGTTTCCTTTAATGAGGAAAGCAGTCTGTAAACTTCAAAAAGGTCGGAATTAAAACTACAGGCTGAGCTGAAACTTTCTGTTAGAGAATGTCATATGGTTTTGTGTTGTTCAACTGGGTTGTCCAGCAGGGATGCTAAAATGCATTTTGTTAAATGGTATTTCCAATTGTAAAGTATATATTAAAGAACCCAAATGCGGTTTAATAATAAATGTGAAAAATACTAAAAAGTCATAAACACTTGTAGTACTAGTTACAAGTAGTATTTATTTATTTATTTATTTATTTTTTGAGAAAGATAAGGCCATGTTGTGTAGCTAAATGCATTCAGTAAGATTAAATTACAGATACAAGCACTAAATGATTGTATAAGGATATATGAAGAAACAAAATACAATATATATTTGTTTGTTTGTTTGGCCCACAAAACCAGTTTTAAAGGTGCAGTAGGACATCTTACATATGCTGACAGGCAGGTAGGAAAGTCAGACGTGAGTCAAATGAGCATTTTGATTGGACGAACATTTCTTGATCCTACGGCTTCAACAGAATAAATAAATACATATAAATGCATTTAGACCACTTAACTTAATGATTGCTTTTGGGAAGTGAAGAGACTTTCAACCAGCATTACAAAAAAATGTTTTTGAAGACAGTCACCTATTGCATCTTTAAGTAGCAATAGCCAGCAATACATTGTGTGGGTCAAAATGATCAATTTTTCTTTTATGCCAAAACTCATTCGGATATTATGTAAAGATCATGCTCCATGAAGATATTTTGTAAATTTCCTCTCACAAAAAAATATAAAAACTTAATTTTTGAGTAGTAATATGCATTGCTGAGAACTTCATTTGGACAGCTTTAAAGGTGATTCCAGATTTTCAAATAGTTGTATCTAAGCCAAATATTGTCCTATCCTAATAAACCATATCAACAGAACACTTATTTATTATTAAAAAAAAAAAAAAAACCCTTATGACTGGTTTTGTGGTCCAGGGTTACATATGATGTTTAATTTATACAAAAATCATATTTTAAAACAAAATATAATAATATATTGGATACAATATCTGAAATTATATAAACTATATTTTAAGTTCAGATATTGGTCACAGCTGCATATTTATGTTTATATGCTATATTAAATATTTATGTAATTTATCTATATAAATACAAAAATACATATAAAAAATGCACAATGAAAAACACCTGGAAACAGCACACCAACAAGAAAGCACATTTGAAAATTAAACGTGACAAAAAAAAAAACCTGGATCAAAACATATAACAAATTCAGTTATATTAAATTTGCACATCTGCAAATTTTTACTTAAAAAAGAAGAAAAATCACAGATGTTTAGATCATTACTGTCAAACAAAATGATAAATTATATATATGCATTTACATGTCTATATTTATAATCATATAATTTATATTATAAATAAATATATTTAATATATAAAAATAATATATTTTTCTGAAATATATACATTCATGTTTGTGTGTGTGTATATATATATATATATATATATATATATATATATATTAGGCAACTGAATGGCCTTACAAATAATTTAATAATGAATTAATGCTTTATATAAAAGCTTTACATACAAACAAAATAATAATGTATATCTTCAGTAGTAATGAGATAAAATGCAATTAAAAATAATTTATTTATTTTCTTTTTGCAAATGGCATTATGTAATATGCAATATGTAGTATGCATGTAGTTCTACCATATTTTACTCATATACAGTGGTTATGTGTTTTTTTTGCTTTTGCAGTAAATATACTATATAGAATAATTTCCATACAGAACCAGGCCCGAGATTCCTTTGTAAATGAATGATGTTGATGATTTTCCCAGAATGCTTCAAGTCTTCATCTTCATCTTCATGGTAACTGAACAAATGGTGCAGAATCGAAATGAATCTGACAGGTCTTTTCCCAGAACAGGCTGTGATTGCTATTCAGCACCTGGCCACCTCTTGATGCGGTTCAAAGGCTCTTTTCAAGGATAGCCTTTTCACACTTCCATCGTATAAGCTCACCTCTTGACTCCATCTTCACTCCTTGTGTCTCTCATCCACTAATAAGAGAGCATGAGGCCAGGGCAGGCCTCTGTCTTTAATTAGCTTATTATAAAATCAGCCAGTAGAATCCTCTGCTGAGGGACACGAGTGATTTTTACAGCTTCTTTTGGCACATACCTGTAGTGAAACACATTCTGATAATGACTGCATAATCAATAGAACTGTATGAAGGTTGCACAAAAATTATCAGTATTTTTAATTTTTGGACATGGTTGCTGGTGGTTGAGTAAATTATTTGTGTATGTATGCATTTATTTATATATGCATGTTTGTATGTATGTATGTATGTATGTATGTATTTTTCATTAGATACTGTACCTATATATGATTTAACAAATGACATATAGTTATGTATTACTATTAATTTTACTTCATATTATGTAATCCACATAAATAAATAAATACAAACTTTTTACAAATAATATATATGTATATATATGTATATATGTGTATATACAATTTTAAATGTTTTTATATTATTTTTATAATACGTGTGTGTGTGTGTGTGTGTGTGTGTGTGTGTGTGTGTGTGTGTGTAATATTGTATATACTTTGTATACAACAGCAAAAGAGCAGATAGATTTAATGGAATAAATATTTATATATTTTTCATATTATTTCCAAACTGCATCTGGGGAAATTACACCCATAATTAGCTTTTTATGTCTACTGTTTTGGCTTGTTTTTAAAATGATCTGTTTCAGAATTATTCTTGATCTAGTTGCATTCTCTGGCCATGGATATATTTGCAAAACAATAACACTGAGCGCATCAGGACAGTAAATAAAGGTGAGATACGTCTCCATAGGAACTGCCCTCCAAGGCCTCAGGCCATCCTGACGGCCACAGGAAGGAAAAATATAAATAAATAAGAGGAGGAGGAGAGTCTATGAGAAGGTACTGCTGCAGACACTGAAGTCGCATCCATAATTCAGATGTCTAATGTCACAGTACAGTTAATAAAGTTTAAATAATTTAGTGAAACATAATGAAAAGTCGAGGTTTGCAGCTAAAGTCAGGCTAGCTGTAATAAAAGTCTAATGCATTTAATTTGCTCCAAATCAGAAGGCACCTCTGTGTACGGCGAGTCTCTCGCAAAGGGTTGACAGGCAAGTTTTTTTGTTGGGGAAGTCAGGAAGTCTGCGATCCTTCAGTGATCAAATGCTTTGCACAGCTCAAAGGACAGCTTCAGCATTTCAGCGAGTTGTTTTTCTCTTGTGGGGATCTGTGGAATACAGCGCAACACTCGGCTTCAGGAAGTTCACATCCCAGTCATTTTCTCCATAGAGAAACAGATTTTTAGCAATATCACATAAACCTTTCAAGACAGGTTTACCATGAGCTCGAAGGTTGTTAGGTGATGATTAATGATTCTGTAGGAGCCACAAGTCAGAAAGATGTTGACAATATTTAACAACAACAATAAAAAAAGTGTTTAATTGCTGAATATTCAGTGAAATATTATATTTTACTCACAATCCTGCAATAAGCTTCAGCATCAGAGAAGGTGACTAACTTTTTGTTAATATTTTTTATTTAGATTTTATTTTTATCGTTATGTTTTTACTTTAATTTGAATTAATTTTAAACATTTTGTTGTGGTTTTTGACTATATATATATATATATATATATATATATATATATATATATATATATATATATATATATATATATATATATATATATATATATATATATATATATATATATATATATATAAATCTGCCACCCACTCCAATAAAAATGACACATGACATTATATCATATCACTTTTTTTTTTTTTTTTTTATCATATTTTACTCATATACAGTGGCTATGTGTGGAATGGAATACTAGCATACTTGTTGCACACTGTGCAGAATACATGCATTTTGCACTTTTAATTCCATTATGCATATACATACCTTAATATTTGGCTGCCCAATCAAATAATACTTTTGGTTCATTCATCACACTGAAAATGGAAGGTCAACTAAAGTGCATTGCATTATGGGATGCAAATGAAATGTGCTCTGTTGTATACAGCATATTTTGGTAAATATATTTGTGTATTCTGTGAATAAAGACAATTTGCTTTTTGATTGTGTGAAATCCTTTCGGACTACAAGGTTTGGGGAAAACCTCAATTGAAAGTATGAACTTTGCACATTCATTCATACTTGGGTTTCCTTTTTACAAGAACAAACAAGTTTTTTTTTTTTTTTTTTTTTTTATAGGTCACATTTCCACTGTTTTCAACAAATTCAGTATGATTATAAAATAATAACTGTCATGATTTTACTTTGATTACTGATTCCAATATTGATATTATTGTGATATTATGAAATATGTAATATATTGTAATGATATTGTAAAAAAAATACTGCAACATTACAGTATTAATATTTATGTTTTAATTTCTTTATTTTCAAACAATAAACCTTTGAGTTTTTATTCTGATGGGTCGCTATCGACAATCAGACTAAGACATATCACAGTATCGATTTTATTTTCGGTATATTGTGAAGCCATAATACTGCAACAATAGTAGTTAATTTCCACATGGAAGACGTTTAGTGTTGCGTTTTTTCACGAATTTTGTGATTCTCAGCTTAAATATGATTTGTGGATTTTTAAAATCCACATAAAAAAAAAAAAATGAATAGGTAAAATACTTCTGAAAAAGCTGATGGTCACTGTTGATCATTAACACAGACCGTAATCCAAGCATGCGGTTTTAAGCATTTGTTTTGACTCCTTCTTTGTATTTTTCAAACAGCAGCAGACAGATATTTGTACTACTGAAGACTGAAAGCAATCAAGTGAGACAATTTTACTAATATTGTCTCAATTATTTCCTCTGGGTAAAACAAAAGTTTAACCTCTTAATTTTCTCTGAGGTTTGTTTAAAATACAATTAAATTGTCAGACGATGATTCATTGTAAGATAGAGGCTTTAAATGAAGCCTTCTGTTTGGTATCTCAAGAGACCTATTAGCATCCATAGCAACATCAAAGACTAATTGTTAGCATTAGGGAAGTTATACTGTGGCCGCTCTCTTCTCACTTTTATCTAACGGTAGATGAGAGCAGGTTGGTACTTCTGTTTCAAACAAGTTTTTTCGCAGTTCATTCAGTGCAAGCCATTTGTAGTCTTAATTTGCATTTTAAGGGAAAACTCAAGAAGATCAATCCCAAGATTTGCTTTAAATGGTGACTTCAGCTCAGAGATGGACACAAATCATTCTATGGATTGGACTAAATTTCCGTACCTCTATCTGGTTCTCCTTTTGTGCCCACTGCATTTATTCTGACGAGAGGTAAATCGACTTAGCGCTGGAGAAAATTCATCAGAGCACTAAGTTGAATGGCTGTGTCACGTGGTTGTCATATACGGCAGGCTGCGCACATACTGTATATTGACGAAACTATGTTGTGTCTCTTTATGTTCAGAATTAATCAATTCACTTACCCAGAAAGAACATTTGTTATTAACATGAAAGATACATGCTGACAACTCATTACATTATTGGTAACACTTTACAATAAGGTGTCATTTATGTAATTTATTAACTAACATAAACAAACAATGAGTAATGCATTTATTTCACTATTTATTCATCTTTGTTAATGTTGGTTAATGAAAATACAGTTGTTCATTGTTTATTCATGTTAGTTCACAGTGCATTAACTAATGTTAACAAACACAACTTGTGATTTTAATAATGCATTAGTAAAGGCTGAAATTAACATTAACTAAGATTAATAAATGCTGTAGAAGTATTGTTCATTCTTAGTTCATGTTTACTAATGTTGTTAACTAATGAACCTTATTGTAAAGTGTTACCAAATTATTTTGGTGGTACATTGTTTACGTCATGCTAATTGGATGTATGTTCATGTATGTTTTCTAGTGCTAATTTGCTTTCCCTTACATAGATGTGAAGCTTGTATTCATTCAAATTCAATCATGCATTTAGTGGTTTTTATTTTATTTATTTATTTATTTTTATTTTGTATGTGCTGTTTATCATACACTGTATCGACTAATGCATTGCACTTATTCCATACAATAAATATAATGCTGTGCCATATATCATTCAGTTCTGCAAAGAAGCTCAGATAAATGATGGCACGGTGGTCTGTTCTGCAGGCAAATGGCTCGTGGTCATAGTCTGCCTTTATAACAACCATGAGTACAGACTCTTTTAGAGCTATACCTCCAGGGTTGCCAGGTCTGCATAACAAAACCAGCCCAATTGGTACTTAAACCTAGCCTAATCATGACTAAAACATGAACTTGGCAACATTGTATAACTCTGGTTCTGCTTGAGGAATTTACAAACTTTAAGGCACAAGCTATTTTGCAAGACTTATGCCATTAGGTGCTGAAGTGTAACGGAATGATTCAAAGTGACTGAATGAATTAAAATAATTGATTCTTCCAATTTGTTCAGAAACACTGAAACATGTGACTTTCTTTATAAATTAATCGTTGAATAATTAATTTAACAGATTCCTTCAAAAATGCTGATTAACTTGTTAACAAATAAAACAAGTGACTTCATGAACCACTGAATAATTCACACAACCGATTTGTCCAAAAACAGTGGTTCTTTCACAAACAAAACAAGTAACTTCCCTTATGAAAGAATCATATAATAATAATGCATCTGATTTATTAAAAAAACAATGATACATTCATGAACGAAGCAAGTGACTGCCCTTATACATTTTTGTCCTTTAAAAATCATACAACTGATTTGTTAAAAAAAAAAAAAAAAAGATTCATTCTTAAACAAAATAAATCACTGCCTTTATAAATGAATCATGTAAAAATCATACAACTGGTTGATTAAAAAATAATGCTTCATTCATGAACGCAGCAAGTAACTGTTTTTAATGAAAGAATCATTAAATAACTCATTCGTTCAAAATGCTAATTCATTCACAAACTATTATCTATTGAAATGATTAGAATATATATATTTATTCATTCAACCAATTCATTCAAAATGGTGATACATTTAGAAACAAGTGATACCTTTAAAATAATTATTGGATTTTTTTTTTTTTTTTTTTTTCAAAAACACTGATCAGAAATATAAGAAATATAGAAGAAATATTAGACAGAAATACCACAAAAGATATACAGATCCCATAAGTGCTCATTTTAAAATTATATTTATTTATTTATTTATTTATTTATTTATTTATTTATTTATTTATTTATTTATTTATTTATTTATTTATTTATTATTATTATTATTATTATTATTATTATTATTATTATTATTATTATTATTATTATTATTATTATTATTTTCATTGAAAGAAACCTGCTGTTAAATTAGAACTGGACATGTCCAGCTCCAAAACGCTATGAGGTTCAAATAAAGGGTTACACTCCCGGTGAAGATAAGGAGTGAGAGGTCAACAGGCAGTCTCATATGTCACACTCTCCACTAGCCACACAAATAAATGAGAAGCAGAACAAGAACAAGCAGACCTCTGAAGGACTTCCTGCAGCATCCTGTCAACAGCTGCTTTTGCCTTCTTGCCTAATTATCTTAAAAAAAAAACAACAACAACAACAAAAAAAACTTGTACTCAGCAAGAGTTGAATCAAGGACAGGACTCAAATGAAGCATGTTTTAAGGAGCCAAGGTACATTATGAATTGTTAGGCACTGTTTGCAGTCATGCATTAGCCAGTGGATTCGCTCTGAGCACATTCTGTGTGATTCATCCAGTGCTGTGCATGCTGAGAGGCTAAGAAAGTGTTATGCAACATGCAGGCTTAGTTTGACAAGGTCTTTAAAGGGCTTGACACAAAAGACATGAAGGAACAGATATTCAGAAATTCAAAATGCATTCCAGGTTTTAATTTCAGCAAACTGGCTTTTATTATTCCTTAGAAAGGTACTGCACAGCCAACAAAAATATGTCTAAGAACATTTTGCTAACATTGCCATTGAGTTATGAAAACGTTATTTCTGAATGGCTATGCTGTTTATGGTTTTTAAGGGAACATTCCATTTAACCATTTTGCAAACGTTATGGGAATGTTACATTTAAATGGTCTCAGAACATTTATAATATTTAAATATATGAAGGTCCAACTAAAATGTGTCCAACAACATTCCATGAATGATGTACAAATAATGCTTTTGAGAAACATTTTGAGAACATTATTAAAGACCTGATAACTTTGAATGTTTGTTCATAACTTTAAGTTTTTCTTTTACTATGAATGAATGAACTGACTTTTCTTAATCTATAGACTCTAATCTATAGTTTCCTTTGTTTGGTGCTGCTCGTAGAAACTGCCCAGTTACCAAAAAATATGTTTTAAGAATGTTTTACTAACGTTTACATTAAGATATGAAAACCTTATTTCTGAATGGTTATGCTTTTTATGGTTATGCAAACATTAAGGGAACATTACTTTTAAATGTTCTCTGAACATTCTGAAACAAGTAGAAACATTTAAAAAAATGTCCCACTAAAACATTCCTAAAAAACCTTCCAGGAATGATGTATAAATAATATTTTAATGCTCACATTTTAAGGACATTGCTGGAGACCAGATAACTTTGAATGTACATTCTATTGACGTTACTGGAAGAACGTTTGTACGTTACATTAAAATAACGTTGACTGTTAGCTGGGTGTCTATTACTGCACTTTTAACTAAAGTTTTATTTTATTCCCTCCTCATAATATTTTACATTTTCCTGGAAACAGAGGCCACTGGAAAAGAATAATGTTTGTTTTGTCTGTACATGCTGTTCATTCTTGCAGATCAGTAATGCAGCACGTCGTGGGAAAGGAATTGATGAGTTTCTTGTGGCTTTCAGTTTGCCTCTTGTGATAGATCTAATAGATGACGTTATATTCACCAGCTCCAGAGCTTCAGCAATGATTATTGTGTCTTCCCTTTCTTTCCCCATGCACTTTGTTTTTCATTAATTTTTGATTGTACACATAGCAACAGGCTAATATGATTGTAATACAAATATAATGCACCACCTTGGGAGTCAACAATCTCAATGCAACATTTGCAATTTGCAATTAGGAGATAAACATCTTGGTTATGATCAGGGGTTAAATTAGTCCAGAATAATGTTCTGGCACCTTGGGGGAAAAAATGGCAGTCTGTTTTTCAATTCAATGCATCCATGTACTGTGCTGCACTGGTGCAGTATTTGTTTGACCCAGTGTGCACACATTCTCTCTTCATTTAGTGAAAATTCATTAGACATTATGCTTCCCTCTAGTCACTGAAAGAGGAAATATAATCTCAAAATAAAATTCTACCATCCTGTTTCTGATATATATCCACTGATATTCTTTCAGTAAGATATGTAGGATACTGACAACTGAATACTGAAAATGAATTTATACTGAACAAAATCAGAGCTTAACTTGTGATTGATTGATTGATTGATTGATTGATTGATTGATTGATTGATTGATTGATTGATTGATTGATTGATTGATTGATTGATTGAATGATTGATTTTCAGCATAGTGTCTTCAGAATATTCTGCAACAGTGATCTCTGTTCAGTGGAAACAATGTGTCGACTTGGTTCAGAATAATGTTCTGTTCATGTAATAAGCACAGAATGTTTCAAAAACAACACTGAAAACAACCCAAAAATATATAGATCTACTGCTGAAATGTACAAACTTTAATAAATGACCAATTTGTGGCCACACAACTTTGATAAATCCAGCATTTTTTTTTTTTTTCCTCAGAAATCTACTTAAAAATATTGTTTAGTGACAACTTCTGATGGCCACCTACGTCCATGCGCACATGCGTATAGTTACTTGTTTTCCGCACTGTTTAAATGAACAAAGGTATGACAAAAGAAACTCACCGAAATCTGAATTGAATGTGACGGGATGAAAGGCTGTGTACCGCAAAAATATAGCCTAACAAAACACGTATTGAGTTGTCCTTGCAGGTGCACTAAAGGAGAACACAAACAAATACAACGTCTGAACAAAGTCCGAATCTCAAACAAATAACTCAAACGAGCTGATTGTTTGCAGTGAATCAAAAACAGTGCAAAAATGCAATCAATTTCAAGAACAAATTATTCTTATAAACAAATTCAAAAACATACAGCGAACAAATGTCTATTTGAAATGGATATTTTTAGTGAATCAAAAGCTGCGAACCAGTGTAGTTTGATTCAGGAACAATTTTGGCCGGTGCTGGCGAAATGAGCCACAATGAGCAAATTTTCTACAGAACAAAAGAACATTCTCCATTAAAATACCTTCAAAATGATGTATGATTTGTTGGAATCGGATTTGCTACACCCATTTGAAATCGATGGAGGAAGCAAAGTAAAGTTTAGAGAAAGATTTAAAGTTTTCTAAAGGTTCCAAAGCAAACTCACCAAGCAACATTACTTCTTTTCCACCACTCCTTTTAATAAACCACAATATAGCTATTATTTTATCTTTGTTGTTATAAATAAGAATCAATGCAAAAATAACAAATAGGTGTATCGTGTATTACTTTTTTACATCTAGACATAAGAATTCAATTAAGAAAAACAAATACTACAAAAATTACAAAATCAGTTCGATCAAGAACAGCAAGTGATTCCCTCTTTTCTTTTATTGTTAGATTTACATTAATGAGACAAGCGGCCTATACTGTATATTAAGACTTGGTGTACTGCACGGATCTAATATAAAGTTACACATCCAATGTTTTTCCCCAACAGCTCCCCAAAAGTTCACTTAAGATATATTATAGTCATACACTTAAGATCACTTAAGACCAAACACCTGAGAAGAGATGATGCCAACCCCTCAGAGGACCTCAGAGGATGCCAACCCTCAGACAACATACAGAATTACCAAAATTTGCCATAAGTTAAATATATTAAGTTTCTACAATATATAAATATATTGTAGAAACTTAATTTCCTGTAAAGCTGCTTTGCAACAATTTATATTGTAAAAAGCGCTATACAAATAAACTTGAATTGAATTGAACATTATACCAGATTATGTTTGTGTGAATACTTAAATGTTATTCGTCTACTGTAAATCTGTGTATATGTGTTTCAGGATAGAGCGCCGTCAGCGTCGTCTTTATGTGGTCGCTTCGGATGAGAGTCAGTGCGAGAAGCAAACAGAGAAGACATACAAATAAAAATACTTTTAGATGTCCAATAACTATTTGGTGCATTGGGATCGCTAGATGAGGGCGTAAAGAACAAATTTTTGTGAAAACCTCAAATTCGAGAAAAATTGACATTTTTCAATTTGTTTTAGTCTGTAGCTCAAAATTGGCCTGTCTGCATTCCGACTCATTTTGCCAGCACTGGTCACAAATTACTCAATTACTGAATAAGCATCTGGTTCACTTTAAGAGAGCATATTTAATATTCAGTCAAGATTGTTTTTTGTCAGTGTATTCTGTCCAACTCTGATTTTTCACAAACATATTGGAGTGATTCAGAAGACCTGGATATAACCCAGAAGTAATGGACTACTTTTATGGAGTGTTGTCCAATATTAGATGAAAGGATGACCCCAAACACCTCTACAGATGTCTGGACTAAGCCCAGCATATTCACTGACCCTTGAAGCACCCTTGGACATCAAAGTTGTTTAGATTGGAGGAAACTGTATTTTTTTTTTTTCTTATCTGTATTAATGTGTCTTATGCTTTGTATGTCTGTTTAATATTTCTCCTTTTTTTTTTGTCAGTGTGTAATTAAGCCGACTGAACCGCTAATGAGTCTTGTTCGTGCCAGTCATCTCTTGTGACAACTGCAGTATCCATGGCGACGATGCCATCAGACATTAAGAACTGCTGAAAAATAATGGGCATATTTATAGCAGGGATTGCTGATAATGATGATGGATGTGGAGATCAAGAAGGACTTTGATGAGCTGAGGCTGAACCGCCGAATTACAGAAGTTGATGCATGGTTACATTTATCACAACAGAGGGAACGGCTATCTCCTGTTTCCCATGCACACCGAAGATGCTTTGTCACATTTGATATCAGATGCTAATATGAAAACGTCACGTGGGCATTAGGCTTGTGAGCCCGATAGATGGATGAGGAAATATGCAAATCACAGCACTTCACTCTGTGACGTGCATTATTGACATAAGTAGAACCGTTGGAGTGTGATTTAAAGCTGTGACAAACATGATTGATGCTCACTTGGGTTCCTCTGACATATCAAGATGTAAATTTGCATGAATATCGTTTACACAAGAGAACCGCTGTGCAGAGAGTTGTCAATATTGTCAGTGGTCCGTATGTAAATATTTTTCTTTGAGCATTTTGTCTCACCAGGGCCAATGGAGTTCATGTATTTGACACATTATATTATATATATATATATATATATATATATATATATATATATATATATATATATATATATATATATATATATTTTTTTTTTTTTTTTTTTTTTTTTTTTTTTTTTTACCCTGAACAATTTAAATAATATGCAGAGTTTTTAAGTTTATTCTACTCACCAAGGCTGCATTGATTTGATCAAAAATGCAGTAAAAACAGAACTGTTGTGAAATATTATTACAATTTAAAATAACTGTTTGCCATTTCAATATATATATTTATTATTATTATTATTATTATTATTATTATTATTTATTTTTTTATTTATTTATTCATTTTTTTTGTGATTAAAAGCTGTTTTTTTTAGCATAATTTCTTCAATTTTCAGTGTCACACGATCCTTCATAAAAACTGTTTACCAATCCAATTTATCTGAAAAAGTCGTACATTTTATACAATTAAAGCTACTTATATGAGGACTGAAACGTTAATCTGCTTTGTCAAGCACATAAACTTCCATTGTTGTGGCAGTTGTAGTCAGTCTGTAAGTTATTTATGTTGTAGAACAAAAGACAAAAGGCTCTACAAGTAAACCACTGATGCTGCTTTCATAAATTGAAAAGCAGCATAGGAAATTCCCGAAAGGAACGCATGGACTTAAAATGCTAATTCTGTCCCTCATTGTTGGACTACAAAGTTTTCTCTCCAAAGAACACGCGAATTGTGCCACTGTTACTTTTAAAATATAAATGGTACCAGAAAAGTGATTTATTTATATTCAAATTTCCTTCCATTATCTCTCTATCATCTTAACAGCTTTTAAGATAATAAATACTCCTTTAACACAGACATTTCTTCAAAACTCTTGTTTTACACTGTCGGTTAAAACGGGTCATTTAGATGAACGAAAAACATTGCATGAATTATGAGATTCTCCTCTTCAGACACATCACAGCCTGAAGGGAAGATCTCTGTCAATAATGTGCCGCTTGTAAGTGTCTTATCAAAGGATGTGGATATGGCAGAAATCCCTCAGATCCACACATTCGTCAATGGCACTTATTACTGAGGGTAAACAAATCTACTCCATAGCACAAGCACTGTACTGGTTGACAGGAAAACACGGCCTACTTCATAAACAGAGGAAGTAGAGAGAAGAGCAGAAGAAGATTAAGACTGTAAATGTTCTGTGGAGAGCAAATAAATGAAAGCCAAATCCGTGGATGGGGGGCGTTTGCGCTGCCTTTCCTGCTGCACTTCCTCTGCGAAGAAGTGCTGTCAACACACTGCACAACTTTTAATACGAATGTAAAGCACCTAGACAAAATCGATCCTAATAAGTGTCAAGTCATTTTTTTTTTTTTTTTTAAACTTGGTATTTATATCGCTAAATAGAGGCACCATGTTTTCAAATTTAATTAATCTTTCATTTGACTGACATTTTTCCAATCAAGGCCACAAATGTTCAACCCCTTGGCAGTTCAATTGGAATTAATATTCGGAGGTGCCTTGTGAGTACGACTAAAGGTTTTCTTTCTCTCTCAACATGCATGTGTCTAATCTTTCTTCAGAAATAGCCAGTGGTGTCTGAAATAGGCATGGTATTTACTACAAAGCTACTTCAAAGCAAAGCATGTATACATAAATAAATTATATATATATATATATATATATATATATATATATATATATATATATATATTTATATATATGCTTTATTATTAAATGTGTTATGTTTGTAATATTCCAGTGTTGTTCTATGTCTGATTAGTCTCCACATTTAGGCAGCATGAGACGGGAGAGATCTTCACTGGCGTCACTTGCACTTACAGTATAAACAACACAACTTTCTGTGTGATAAAGAGAGCAACAATACCATGTTACATGAATATGCTAATGATATAATACTGCATATCAAATTACATTTTTTTTTTTATTGTTTTTAAATAATAATGTTATTTTGTTGTGTTTGTTTGCATTCACTATTGATGTATTTTATTTCAATATTACTATTTATTTATAAAGTATTTTATATTATTTTAGGGGTGTTGCACTACCGGTATAAATTAATAGTACACACGCGATAATATGACGCATAATAATCCAGTGCCAGAGCCATTATGGAGCATTAACCTTTGACGTGTAATTTGGAAAAAATAAAAAAATAAATACAAATCCACTAGCGAGACTCATAGGAGTAATAAAACAACTGATTTCCAGGAAATTCCTTACATGGACAAAGACATCAAGCTGTTGCTGCAGCTGAATAAAATGCAGAAATAAATGTGACCCTGTCTGTGAAAACCCAGCTAAAGTCCTTTTTTTTATGATTTACTGTTTTCTACAAAAAAGCATCCATCATAAGATAAAGAACATTCTGTGAAAGTTTAACCTTCAGATCTTTAGTATTGACTGAGTAAGGCCATGTCAAAGATTGAAATTATAGTTAAATTAATGGTTGAAATCCAACTTTGATGCTTGTTATCTCATAATTAGATTTTGAGACTTTAGCCTGGATTTCACAGAGAGGGTCACAAATGTTTTGTACAATGAAACATGATGACGAATCAGCACACTATTACATGGCTTATTATGGCATTACAATATGGCTTATCTGAGTTCCTCAAGCCATCTCAGGTATTTTCATGGATAATGTTATATTGCAATGCTAATGGGCATAGCTTTATCTCTATATAGAATACTGTAAAATAAGAATCAGTTCACAGAAGAAAATTATTTCAAACACTCGATCGCCGCTACAACGCAAGTTTGGAGTAAAAAATATGTAGTTATTCTCATAAATTGTTTTACTTTGACACTGTGCTAAACTAAAACTGGTTAGCATTTTAGTCTCTTCTTTTTAGTGTAACTGTTCCTTTTGTATGCAATGATGTGATTCATTGGTCAAAGTAAACAAACAAATAAATAAAGTAATTTGACTGATAGTATGATTTATTTATTTTTTCAAGATTTCATTATCTTGAATTTGAGAGACCATAATAATCGTGTAGTGAAAAATCTGATATTGTGACAGCCTTATTACATATAAAATTGTATTTGATAATGGTGTGATTTTGTTTGTTTGCATTCACTATTGATGACTATTTAAATATTACAATTTACAATTTTGATTCAATATTACTATTTATATATAAAGCATTTAATATTATTACATTTAAAATAATTAATAATATATTAAATAATTAAGTATATCTAATATTAATGCTATATTTATTTTTTGCATTCACTATTTATGACTATGTTATTTCAGTAATACTATTTATGAACCATTTATGAAGTTATTTTAAATTAAATGAAAATATTTAATATTAATGTATTATTTATTTGTTTGCATTCACTACTGGATGACCCTCGGAAGGCCTCAGGGCAGCATCCTGGCGAGAGACACGTGTCCAGACGCCACCATATGCATCTCACCATGTCCACCACTCAAAAGGGCATAAATCCACCTGCTCCACTGCTGTTATGGGTTTACACACACACACACACACACACACACACACACACACACACACACACACACACACACACACACACACACACACACACACACACACACACACACACACACACACACACACACACGCACACACAAACGCCCCAGGGATCTGATTACTGCCCTTCTACATCAAGACCCTTCATCAATGTCCAGTCTCTGACCTCCAGGGCGCTCACACAGCTACCAGCCCACCTTTACTCTTACCAAAAGCACACACACATACACACACACACACACACACACACACACACACACACACACACATACACACATACACACACACACACTCACACACACACACACACACACACACACACACACACACACACACACACACACACACACACACACACACACACACACACACATCCCGCCTGCAGCGACACTCAGGTCATGGTGCCTTTTCTCCAGCTTTTTGCTCATTTTCAAACTTTCCTGACCTGCATTGACATTTTAAGGTGTCACCACTGGACCGGAATGAGGCTGGTGGGGTGTAGTCTTATTATAGGTCTCCGGTCTTTTCCGGTAAGTGTAATTTGTGATTTCGGTTCAGTTAAAAGAGCTCTCCTTCTCCTGGCCAATCGATGAGGCTCATGGGGGGGAAGGTTGGGCTAACATTGTTGCTGTGCAGCTATGCTCATTTATTTTTTCTTGGCTGTTCCCTGTTGTACTGTATTCTGATTGAGATGAACTATAATGTCCCCATCATTACTTCCCCATTTTGCCCTCCCCTACGGGCAATTTAATGGAAATAATTTTCAGGTGGGCTGTAATTTTTCTTTCATCTCAATTTGCCCACACACATCCGAAGAAAGCGGGAGCTAAACAGCATCTTTTTGTGAATCAAAGCGGTGTACGCCATCATGTCAGGTTATATAACGGCCTATAGTTATAGTGAGTAAGAAAAGCTGTATTGTTTTTAGTCAGTAGTTATTTAGTCCGATTATTTTAACCAACGTGACTCACAGTTCACTTATTATAGACACAATCCCCTCTGAGTATCCCGAGGTTAAGTGTTTCGCTCAAGGGCTCAATAGTGATTGCTCATGGATCTCTGCTTATGGGGTTTGCTCTTACAAACTTGTATTTATTAGCCAAGATTTTTAACCTCTAGGGCAGCATCATTAATACTGATGGTCACTGGGAATGTGTTTTCTCAAGGTCAGCCTTCTTTGCTACTTTTATACAATATTTCCCCCACTTTTTGTTAAATTAGGAGATTCCCCACTGAGTGCACCACCTGCTGCTTCTCTGGCACAGTGAATAAAGTTAAATGTTGTGCACTATTGCATTGTTTTAAAGCAATACAGGCACAAATCCTGTGTTCTTTAGAAAGTAAAACTGTTATAAATAAATGATTTAAAAGAAGTCACTTATGCTCACCAAGGATATATTTATTTGAACTAAAACACTAAAAACAGAAATATTCAAGATAACGGGTCTCTATTTTACGACGTTGTTTTAGTGCCACGTTAAAAAATAAAAAAATAATCTAAGATCACGAGAATAAAGTCAAAATATTACGAGAAAAAAGTCGAAATACTACAAGAATAAAGTCGAAATACTACAAGAATAAAGTCGAAATACTACGAGAATAAAGTCGAAATATTACGAGAATAAAGTCGAAATATTACGAGAATAAAGTCGAAATATTACAAGAAATAATGTCAAAATGTTTCAAGAATAAAGGCGAAATATTACGAGAATAAAGTCGAAATGCTATGAGAATAAAGTCGAAATATTACGAGAAATAATGTCAAAATGTTTCGAGAATAGAGTCGAAATACTACAAGAATAAAGTCTAAATGTTTCGAGAATAAAGTCAAATACTACAAGAATAAAGTTGAAATATCACGAGAATAAAGCTGAAATGTTTCGAGAATTAAAATCGTAGAAATGAAAGTTATAATATTTTGAGAGTATAGCCTATTGTGCATGCAAATGGCCTGGATTGGGAGCACCGGGAGAAGTTGCCAGGCCACCGGAATTTAGGCCTATTTGAATATTGTTGCGCCCGAGTGGCCGCATCATCTTACTGGGATGAGGAAGAGTCAATTTTAAGGACTCGCGGAAACAGCTTAATATCAAGAGTATGGCATTTATTAACAGACTGAACAGGAACAACTTTTTATTTTAACATCAGCTCACACACTCAATCGACATTCCTTTGGATTTTTCCGCTGCATGTAGCTCTCTTATTTAACCCTTTTTTAATACACTACAGACATATGTGGGATTATTAGCAGAAATCATACCATGTGTCATATTTGCGGGGACAGTATGCTTGGAAATAATATTTCATGTCTTTAATTGCGTTCGTTATTTGTAGTGCGCCAGACACCCAATAGCAATACGATGTGTGCTTTTGGTACTTTTAATAGGCTATAAAACAAAATCTCAGCTTTCAAAATCAGTTTTATAGCGAAACACAAATTATGTGTCTTACAATAATGTGTTTTTCAGGCTCTTTAATGATAAGACCACTGTTTTTATGTGAATCAATTCATTAAAGTATAGGCCTACTGTTTTCTTTGTGGAAATTCCACCACCTACTCCGCAAAAACATATGTGGCGTCCAACTTTCATTCCTCACATGTAGCCTGTTTACTTGATAAAACGTTCTAAAGGATGAAGTGGACTCCAACTCGTTAACATAAGTAATATTGTTTTCTTTTCTGAGGTATAGGCTGTGTAGGCTATAACAATAAGTAACTATTCACAAGATGTTTTATTCATGTTATAATACACTAAATGATAGGACATAATATGTAACATCTTCCATTCATTATTTGTAGCTTTCAAATTCTGTCAGTTTTATCATGAAATATCCCAGAATACTGATTACCACCTGTCATCAATCACCAGCCACTATTTCAGCCACTCACCACATTCCCTCGTTGGCTGGTCTCGAGGTCGCAAGCTGGTAGCTCACTACTCACCTCAGGATATTCCAGGATTCTCTGTGCCGTAAGCCTTCTTACCGACCTGTTCCAAAGAAGAGGATTAACCAGGGTGTTGGACTTTCAGTTCTTGTTTGACGATCTCTCAGATCGATGTTTATGTTTGTTTGATATCCTTGAGATTGATCTAAGTTTGAAAGAAGGAATTAAAGTGAACACAGTACTTCTACTCACCTTGTGTCTGCCTCTCCGTCCACACCTGACAGAAGACCAGCCCAGCAAAGAAAGTCTGGAGGCGGAGAACTAGATCATGGAGGACCAAGCTCTCCCGACACCAGACCCCTTTACCGAACTGGTGCATGCTTTTCGCGAAGCCCTTCAACCGCCTCCGAGCCGTCCTCCTTCCGGATGCCCTATGGCCAAACCCACTCTCTACTCCGGCGATGCTGCCACCTGTCGGGGCTTCCTGCTCCAGTGCTCGTTATACTTCGAATTCCAACCTCACCAATTCCTGAACGATCGAGCAAAAATAGCCTTCGTCATGTCCCTGCTGTCTGGAAGAGCCCTGCAATGGGCTGAGGCGCTCTGGAACTCACACAGCCCCATCGTGCGATCCCTGGATGCCTTCACCGACCATTTCCGTGAGGTGTTCAGCCATACCGCCTCCTCCCTCTCGGTGCATGAAGAACTCTTCCAGTTGAAACAAGCCAACATGTCAGTCCACGACTACACTGTGCGCTTTCGCACTCTGGCCGCTAGCAGTGGGTGGAATGAAACCGCGCTCCTCGCCGCCTATCGCCGTGGACTCGAACCTTCCATAAAACAGCAGATGTCAGTAATTGAAGACTCCGTGGGCTTAGAAGGCTTCCTTCAGAAATCCCTACACATCTCCCAACAACTGAATGCGTGTCATGTCGAGACTTCCCCAGTACCTACCTTCACAGGATCCGTGCCGTCTGTTCCGGAGCCCATGCAAGTAGATCAGTATCATCTGTCTCCGGAGGAACGGACTCGCCGCAAGGACCACAACCTGTGCATGTACTGTGGTTCGGGAAGTCACACCCTAGTTTCCTGTCCTGTTCGCCCCACGAGTTCCACGGTGAGTGCGGTCCATCTTCACCCTGACGTTTCCCAAATTCCTCATAATCATGCTCTAATTCTCTACCTTAACCAATCCTTCCCAGTGAAAATCCTCATAGATTCCGGAGCCGCAGGAAACTTCATCTCTTCTACCAGCCTGACTCATCTTCAACTACCTCGGATTCGAAGCACCACAGCTTACCGAATCTCCACCATCCAAGGCAAGCCATTGAGTAAGGGGCTGGTGCGCCACCACACTCCCGAAGTGACACTCCGGGTGGGACACTTCCATGAGGAACAGATCTCCTTCCTAGTCTTAGAGGAGGCTGTCGTAGATGTCGTCCTGGGTCGCCCTTGGCTCACAAAACATCATCCAGACATACATTGGAAGTCGGGAGAAATCCTACGCTGGAGTCCGTCCTGCCTCGAGAAGTGCCTCACCAAACTGCCGGTACCTCGCCAAGCCGCACCCTCTCTCCCACTTAATTCCACCACCGTAGAGAGTCCTGCCACGCTTGTCTCAGTCAATATTCCTCCAGCCTACCTCCCATATCAGGACGTATTCAGTAAAACGGGCGCCACTCATCTCCCTCCACATCGACCCTGGGACTGCACCATAGACTTGTTGCCCGGAGCCAAATTGCCCAAGGGTCACGTTTACCCTCTCTCCATTCCTGAACGTGCCTCTATGGAGGAATACGTTAGAGAAGCACTCCTGCAAGGGTTCATTCGGCCCTCCACATCACCCGCAGCATCCAGTTTCTTCTTTGTCGCCAAGAAGGACGGAGGCCTCCGTCCATGCATCGATTACAGGACACTAAATGCCCAAACGATCAAGTTTGCCTATCCCCTACCTCTGGTCCCGGCGGCCCTGGAAGAACTTCGAGGAGCCCGAATATTCACCAAACTCGATCTTCGCAGTGCCTATAACTTAATCCGCATCCGGAAAGGCGATGAGTGGAAGACGGCCTTCATTACACCCACCGGGCACTATGAATATCAGGTTATGCCGTATGGCCTTTCAAACTCACCTTCCATTTTCCAAAACTTCATGAATGAGATCTTCCGGGACATGCTGAATCGTTTCACGCTCATTTACATTGATGATATTCTGATCTACTCAACCACCCTCGAGGAACACCAAAACCACGTCACCCAAGTTCTCCAACGTCTCCGCCAGTACCACCTATACCTTAAACTCGAAAAGTGCGAATTCCATCGTACCCAGATCCACTTCCTGGGTTACATCATCGACGCCAACGGTATACAGATGGACCCTGCCAAGGTGGAGGCCGTAAGGAATTGGCCACAACCCTCCTCCATCAAGGAGCTCCAACGGTTCCTCGGGTTCGCTAACTTTTATCGACGGTTCATCGCCAACTATAGTCTTCAATCGGCTCCTTTGACCTCTCTCCTCAAGGGAAAACCTAAATCCCTTACCTGGACACCCCAAGCGGAACGAGCCTTCCAAAAACTAAAAACCTCCTTCTGTACCGCTCCGACACTCACCCATCCAGATCCCAGTCGTAGTTTTGTGGTGGAAGTGGATGCATCGACGGTGGGAGTTGGTGCCGTGTTGTCCCAGCGAGGAGGTGAACCTCCAGTACTTCACCCATGCGCCTACTTCTCAAAGAAGATGTCGCCGGCTGAACAAAATTATGACATCGGGAACCGCGAACTGCTGGCTATTAAACTGGCGCTCAAGGAATGGCGGCACTGGCTCGAAGGATCCCAATATCCCTTCGAGGTGATTACCGACCACAAAAACCTTCAGTACCTGCGCGAGGCCAAACGCCTCAACCCACGTCAAGCTCGCTGGGCCCTTTTCTTCACCCGGTTCAAATTCACCATAACCTATCGTCCAGGACACAAGAACCTCAAAGCCGATGCTCTATCCCGGCTTTACCAAGCCGATCCATCACCCGAAAAGCCAGAGCCCATCCTGCCACCCAAAATCTTCGCCTGCCCCATCATTTGGAACGTGGACGACCAAATCCAAATCGCCACCCAATCTGAGCCTGCTCCACCTGGAATTCCCGCCGGGAAAACCTACGTCCCGTCCTCCCTCCGTCTCTCTCTTCTGGATTCACTCCACACGTCTCCTGGATCCGGTCACCCGGGCCGTAAACGCACACTCTCACTCCTTCAAAACAAGTACTGGTGGCCAAACATGAACCAGGACGTGACCCGTTACGTCAAGGGCTGTGCTGTCTGTGCCGTTGTTTCTACTCCTCGTCACTTACCCGAAGGAAAGCTCGTTCCCTTACCACTTCCAAGCCGACCTTGGTCTCATATTGGGATTGACTTTGCCACTGATCTACCACCCTCCAACGGTTCTACCACCATCCTCGTTGTCGTGGACAGATTTTCCAAAGCCTGTAAATTAATCCCGTTACGAGGCTTACCCACTGCTCTGGAAACCGCAGAAGCCCTATTCCAACATGTGTTCCGCAACTTTGGCCTACCCGAGGATATCGTCTCTGATCGAGGACCTCAATTCACTTCCCGGGTATGGCGCAGTTTCTTCCGACTGCTTGGGGTCTCCGTCAGCCTATCCTCCGGATACCATCCCCAAACCAACGGTCAAACGGAACGCAAGATACAGGAAATTGGACGCTATCTACGTACCTATTGCCATCGCCACCAGGACCAATGGAGCAGGTATTTGCCCTGGGCCGAGTACGCCCAAAACTCCTTGCGGCAGGAAACAACCGGGCTCACTCCTTTCCAATGCATGCTTGGATTTCAGCCACCGCTCTTTCCCTGGACTGGAGAGCCCTCCGAAGTCCCCGCGGTGGACTCATGGTTTCGGGAGAGCAAAAGGGTGTGGGACGCGGCACATGTACATCTCCAGCGGGCAGTACGGAGGCACAAGGAACAGGCTGATGTCCGCCGCGACGCCCCTCTACCAACCCGGCGACCAAGTCTGGCTCTCGACGCGGGATATTCGCCTCCGTCTGCCCTGCAAGAAACTGAGCCCTCGCTATATCGGTCCCTTCCCTGTAATTCGCCAAATCAATGAAGTTACCTACGAGCTCCGGTTCCCAACTACTTACCGTATCTCACCTACCTTCCATGTGTCTCTTCTAAAACCATTCACTAATCCCGTTCTTCCTCCTTCCACAGAGCACGAAGTACCTCCTCCTCCCGAGGCCGACCCCAGTGGGGCCATTTACCAAGTCGAGGAAATCTTAGACTCTCGGCGGCGGGGCGGCCGACTCCAATACCTAGTGGACTGGGAGGGATTTGGCCCCGAGGAAAGATCTTGGGTAAACCGAGAGGATGTACTGGACCCCTCTCTTCTCTCTAACTTCCACCAATCACACTCCGACCGCCCTGCCCCAAGAGGACGTGGTCGCCCTCGCCGTCGACCCCGTGCGCCAGGAGACGCCCGTGGGGGGGGGGGGGTTACTGTCACGGATCCACCCACTACTCCTTCCACACCAACCACCTGCACCCGCTCACAATCACCAGAATACTGATTACCACCTGTCATCAATCACCAGCCACTATTTCAGCCACTCACCACATTCCCTCGTTGGCTGGTCTCGAGGTCGCAAGCTGGTAGCTCACTACTCACCTCAGGATATTCCAGGATTTTCTGTGCCGTAAGCCTTCTTACCGACCTGTTCCAAAGAAGAGGATTAACCAGGGTGTTGGACTTTCAGTTCTTGTTTGACGATCTCTCAGATCGATGTTTATGTTTGTTTGATATCCTTGAGATTGATCTAAGTTTGAAAGAAGGAATTAAAGTGAACACAGTACTTCTACTCACCTTGTGTCTGCCTCTCCGTCCACACCTGACAGTAGTATTTCGACATTATTCTTGAAATATTTTGACTTTATTCTCGTAATTTTGACTTCATTCTTGAAATATTACAACTTTAATCTTGTAATCTTAGATTTTTTATTTTTATTTTTTAATGTGGCACTAAAATGCCGCCGTAC
The DNA here is from genome assembly GCA_036784905.1 of Acrossocheilus fasciatus. Taxonomy (NCBI): domain Eukaryota; kingdom Metazoa; phylum Chordata; class Actinopteri; order Cypriniformes; family Cyprinidae; genus Acrossocheilus; species Acrossocheilus fasciatus. The sequence continues at coordinate 4,788,729 of CM071938.1, read as the reverse complement.
TATTTGAATATATTTTAAAATCGAATTTATTCCTGTGATGAAAAGATACATTTTCAGCATCATTACTCCAGTCTTCAGTGTCACATGATCCTTCAGAAATCATTCTAATATGCTGCTTTGATGCTCAATAACCATTTCTGAGTATTAATGTTGAAAACAGTTGTGTTGCTTCATATTTTTGTATAAACTGGGATAAATTTATTTTCAGAAACTTTAATGAAAAACTTTAATAGAAAGTTTAAAGGAACAACATTTGTTTGAAACAGAAATAGTTTTTTAACATCATAAATGTCTTTACTGTCACATACAATCTATTTAATGCATCTTTCCTGAATAATAATAAAATAAATAAAAAAATCAAGAAGAAGAAGCAGAAAGGGAAAATAATCCCAGACTTAAACGGTAGTGCATCACATATTGCCACCCTGTTACCAAACAATTCCAAAATGGAACAAAAATACATACACCATTGTTAGACCATTTCAACTTCTCTTGGTTTTATACATATATTACAGTATTGCATCTGTCTTTAGCTCAAAGAACCTTGTTACTGAAGCCACTAAAAAAAAAAAAAGGAAAAAAAAAGACTTATTTTTTGTGTGGAAATACAATAGCTGTTTTACCCATTTTTAGACATTATTATTATTATTAGTATTATTAGTATTATTATTATTCTTACTATCGTTGTTGTTTAAAAATAAAGATTTTACATTTTGTGCCATCTTCATAAGGTTAAACTTAAACTGACCCCTTGCTGGAAAAGTCTGAGACTGGTAAGACTGTATTTTTAAGTTTCACACCCCACTTTGCACCCTTTTCATCTAAAGTTCCAAATGAGGTGTTTGACTGTTTTGTGAGCTGCAAAGAAATTATCTTAAAACACATGATCTCAGAGCTATTTCTTATACTAAAATATGGCTATAAGTATTTGAGAGAAGCTTAAAAGCAGATGAGCAGATCCATCCTCCTCGTGACAATCATTAGCAAGTTTATTAGATTACCAAAAGCCACGAGCACTACATTTTAAGCTCTCTCTATAGTTCAGACTGGGAAAAGTTGGCCGGGACATACCGTTAAAAATGGTTCCTCCATATATATCCATTTAGCAGTCTTTGAAAGAGTAGACTCAGGTTTTTAATGAGCCAAGTAGGGTCAGACTTTAATGTCGGAGATGTGATTGGATTTTTTCTTTTTTTTCTTTTTTTCCCTAAAGAATTGTAGAAGTTTTAGTCTAAGTGAGGAATAAGTGCAAGCTTTGTCAGCAAATTGACAAACCAACATGTAAAACCTGTGAAAGTATAATGCTGATCTCTCTATGAATATGTCATGGAAAAAGCTGCATATCAGTATCTAAAAAGCCTATTCGTGGAGCTAAAATGACTCAATTCATTGGTAAATATGATCACTTTTACACTGTTAAATATTACCTGCTGGCATACGGATGTTTTACGTTGATGCAAGTTTCAAATGTTGCTAAACTGTGTTGGCTTTGGGAACACTTTATTTCGATAGTCCACTTTAGACATTCTACTAACAGTAAGTAACTTTGCAACTACATGTCAACTAGCAGTCATTAGAGTGTTAGTAGACTGTCTGCTTAATATCTTCTAACATTTTATTTTTATGGGTCCACAACATACAACATACTGACTATCAGAAACTTTGCAAATACGTCAACTTATTCTACTAATCCTAAACCTACCCTACTGAGGGTTACTAGACATGTAGTTACAAATTAATGAGAATTAGTTGACATGTAGTTGACATGTATTTACAAAGTTACTTATAGTTAGTAGAATGTCTAAAGTGGACTATCAAAATAAAGTGTAACCTTGGCTTTTCCCCTGCATAATAGCAAACTTTGTAAATCATTTGTGTTTTTAACAGAGATCTCATAATCTTGCAAAATTATGAGGATTAAAAATATAATTTTCCATTCATTAATGAAACATAACAGTATAGGACTCCAAAAATCACATTCATTCAAAAGTGAAATCTTGACAGTAACTGCCAAATCTTAACCCTTCAGACAGGTTAGTGGGTGTGTGACGTTGGCAATTAAGGATTTAATCAGTTTGTAATTGGCCTGGACACACCCAGCGTCATGAACTAATGACCCTGCCTTTGTAATTAGTGCTACCAATTACTGGCAGCTGCATCAGTATGTAAACGAGGCTTTTAAAACGCCATTTGGGGAAGTAGAGAATAGAACATAAAGGCTGGTGCATGGATTGAGTTCCTGGCATGTGATCGGTGCATGCACTTTATTCTTATTAAAGCAATAGTTCACCCAAAAATGAAAAGTTGCTGGAAATGTACTTACCATCAGGCCAGCCAAGATGTACATGAGTTTGTTTATTCATGAGGACAGATTTGGAGAAATGTAGCATTCCATCACCAAAGGATCCTTTGCAGTGAATGGGTGCCGTCAGAATGAGTCCAAACAGCCGATAAAAAAAAAACATCACAACAATCCACACCACTCCAGTCCATCAATTAACATTGTGTGAAGCAAAACGCTGCGTGTTTGTAAGAAACAAATCCATTATTAAGTCATTTTAAATTTAAGTCCATCATCACTTGTCATCTCACATCAAAATCCACCAACATTGGTGAGCAAGTGATGTAATGCTAAATTTCTCCAAATCTGTTGACATTAAGAAACAAACTCATCTATATCTCAGACGGCCTGAGGGTGAGTAAATTTTAACCTAATTTTCACTTTTGGGCGAACTAATACTTTAAAGGCATCTGCTCAACCCATAATGTCTTTAGAGGAAAACAAAAGATGTTTTGAAGAACGTCAGGGTGCCGAACAAAATTGGACCACATTGACTTTTATTGTATGGATGAAAACAAACACTGAAGTATTTTTAAAATACCTTCTTTTGCCTTTCACAGAAGAAATTAAGTCATTTTGAGCAAGTTTCGAGGGCGAGTGAATGACGGTGTGACTGGGGTCACAGCGCCCTAGTTTTTATTCTCCTGTATGACTAATCCAAACCAAGAGTACCAACATAAGTGTTTTTCCTCCTCATTTTGTAACTTCACTATGTGTTCTTGGCATATACATAACTTCAAAACAGAACACTTTGTCTTCCAAAACTTGATTTTAAGCAACAAATGTCAAACATCTCCCCAGGTGACAGCAGTTTGTACTTCATCGCGGAATCTCTTCAATGAAAAGCTCTTCTATTGTGCGAGTGGAGCAGAAATCAAACAGAAGGCATTGTTTGCCATGGCTCTTTAATCTGCTAATTAACATTGTTTGGTTGATTTCTGGGAGGGTTTGATGTGGTGCTGCCAAGGAGAAAAAACAATGCCAACATTATGAATCATAATTGTCACAATGCCCTCTCTGTTGCTATGCAACATGTGAATTCACTCCATCCCACCCCCAGCATCCTTACATACATAACCATTCCCTCTTGCATCGACGGGGTATAAAAATACCTCTGCATCTGGCTCCGGGGTGGGAGGTTGTGTCTTTGTGACACACTAATAGCTATAATACGAAATGTCAAAAGTTTGTTTAAATGTTAGGTATCATGTGGATTTTTCCTTATGGCTTGTGTGTGTGTGTGTGTGTGTGTGTGTGTGTGTGTGTGTGTGTGTGTGTGTGTGTGTGTGTGTGTGTGTGTGTGTGTGTGTGTGTGATTAAATATTAGAGTGCATCACTTTATGAAGAAAAAAGCCTATAGGGAAAGTGGAATTGTGGTTTACTGTGTTTTATCATCCCCTAAAACAATCCAATTATATAGTATATTATTTAATCCTATATTATATTATATTATATTATATTATATTATATTATATTATATTATATTATATTATATTATATTATAAAACCTTTATTGTCTGCCTGATTTCATTAGATTTGTAAATAATTGTATGTAATGTTTTCAGTAAAATATACTGAACAATGTAATATGGATGTACACACACACACACACACACACACACACACACACACACACACACACACATATATATATATATATATATATATATATATATATATATATATATATATATATATATATATATATGATGTACTGAAATAATAAACTAAATACTAATATACTACTAAAAATGCCAGAAGCAGAACATTTTTTAAATTACTAAAATTAATTAAAATTGAAATGAAAGCAGAAAATATAAAAATTCAAAATATAAAAATTGTAATAATAGTATCTCGATGATCCTAAAATTACACTGATATGAACATATGCACAATTGTTTTACAAACAAAAATGGCAAATTTACTTTTTAATTATATAGATTTTTTAAGGAATATATTTTGTTTAAATAATTTTACTGTAGTAAAAATTATTGCATTGAACATTTAATTAATCCTATTTATTAAAAAAAAGCAAACAAACAAACAAACAAACAAAAAAACATTTCAATATTATGTGAACCTAAGTATTTGCAAATGTTTATGTTACTAAACTAAAATAGGTGTAAAAACTATTTTCACTCAGAAATTGCTAGTTAATTATAAAGAATTTCAGATTATTACAAAGAAATGACAAATGATATTGAATTAAATGTGGAATTCTGAAGTAAAAAAATCACAAACTTATTTTTTGTATTTATTTATTTTTAATTATTATTTTTTATGGTGTTTTAGATGTTGTCAATACATGAATGTAGGTTGCAGTGTCTGTGTAAATGCTAAAGTTTCTGTCCAATCAAATGCTTTCTAGACTAAGATAGCCCCTCCCCCTCACAACACCCGCCTCTGACTTAAGTAGTATAGCATAGTTGGTCCCACTTTATATTAGGTGGCCTTAACTACTATGTACTTACATTTAAATTAATAATTTGATACAATGCACTTATTGTGTACATACATGTTTTTACATAGTACTTATATTTTTAAAAATACCTATATGTACTTACATCTGTAATTAATTTCTGTAATTACATTTATAATTACGCTGTTGACCCATCCCTTACACCTTAACCCACCCTAAACCTACCCAGACCACCAAACCTGTCCCTAACCTTACCTGTATCCCACCTCAATAGCAGCAGAAGTGTTTTGCAAACCAATATGAACACAATAAGTACATTGTACTTATTTTTTGATGTAAGTACATTGTAGTTAAGGCCACCTAATATAAAGTGTAACCGCATAGTTCACTACAGTGACGTAAACTAAAAGCTTCCCGCTTTAATGTCAACACAGCTATTTAATTGGTCTTTCAGCATATTTTACTGTCTAAATCACCATAAAGTGCTAAAAAGTGCAAGCCTTGCTCTTCCACATCTTCACATTAGCTCAACACATCAAAAAACAAGGGTATGCTGGGTCACCTGTTAATTTTTTCTTCCCCAAAGCTCTTTTCATCTACATCATCCTCTCTGTCTCTTCCGCAACCTTTCTGTCATCTTGAGGTATCTGCTCTTTCCTCTTGCTCACTCAGGTGGAAAAGCATTTCATTTGTTAAACAAAGAGGAGGGCCACCACAACATCCTGGCCATAATGGAGACGGATGACAGCAACAATCTTGGACAATGGAAGACAAAGGTAATTACCCGGCCTGTCAGGGCACTAGCATAGATCACTGCTCCGGCAAAAAAAAAAAAAAAAAAACACATAGCCTCCACTTCCTTCCATGTAGGAGGATCCGCTGCCATCCAGAATGATTCATAAAAGACGGATCAGCAGGTCCTTGAAGTTATTAGAGAGATGCTGAAATTGGATACATCAAACGAGACTAACTGATTAATTCAGTGGTGTGGTTTTTGTGGATTGTTAGAGCAGAGAATAATATTATTTTGACTTTGACGAGTTTAATACGCACAAATAAAGATGGCAAAATCCTAACATCGATGCTTTAGGTCGCCATTTGTTTCCTTAATTAGAAATGGTGTCATTCATCTCCCTCCAAAAGTGTCTTCCTGGACATCAATGCTTATGCATAATTTCTGTAAGATTTATTTTTACCCAGTATGCCTGCTGTAAAGTTTTGTTTAAATGTAATACAGTGGCATTTTGAACGTTGGCAGGCCGGTTTTAAGTTGACAGGCAGACAACAAGAGCCCCCTGGGATACATTTCAGGTTCTGACTATACGTAAATACAAAGAGCATGAAGTTTTGATTAAAGGTTGAGTGTTTTCTGAGCATATGAGAAGCACATCGCTGTCAGGTAAAACAGAGCTCTGCTACGCTCTCAGATTCTCTTCATGTTGAGACTGGATATGTAAACATTTCACTTAACACCTCTTCAGTAGGAATTTTTTTATCTTGTGGGATTTTGATGGAACAAATGGCATCTTTTCCACAAAGATGATTATTAAATTACTAAAATTGCTCATTGACTGTAGTGTTTAGAGTTGATACATTTGCAGAAAAAAAAAAAAAAAAATCATAGATTTTCTAGTGCCATTCCAATCATTATTTTCAAGAAGAATGTAGGACAATTCCAAGTTACAAACACAGAATTCATTTGAAATGAATGACCTGGGGGTATATTATCCTGCTTGTTAAAGTGTACACTTTATTTTATGTAGAAAACTTTTTTAGTTTTTTTTTTTTTTCATCTTAAAGGAATAATTAACCCAGAAACGAAAATTTGCCAAAAATGTGCCCACTCTCAGGCCATCTAAGATGTAGATGAGTTTGTTTCTTCATGGAAACAGATTTGGAAAAATGTAGCATTATAACACTTTTTTTTTTGTATTGATGTCTGTTGTCTCTCTTCCTTAAGCCTGATTTGTAAAGTGACCTTGAGTGCTAGAAAGGCGCTATATAAATAACAATTATTATTATTATTATTATTACTTGTTCACCAATGGATCCACTGCAGTGAATGAGTGCCGTCAGAATGACAGTCCAAACAATTGTTTAAAAAAAAACAAAAAACAAAAAAAACATCACAGTAATACACAAGTATCCCACAAATACACCAGTCCTTCAATTAACATCTTCTGAAGCAAAAATCTGTGTATTTGTAAGAAACCAACCCATCATTAAGGTGTTTTTAATTCAACCCATTGATTCAGTTCAAAATATGAGTCTTCTATCCATAACGTTGCTTTCTCCAGTGAAAAAGTGGTATTGACTGCACCAGGAGAGAACTATGCATAGATCAAGCACCTTTTACAAGTGAAAACTGTCCAAAACAATTCTAAACAAATATGTTGATCGATTTTGATGTGATTTTGAGAGGACAACAAGGACTTGAGGAATAATTATTATGGACTCATATTTTAAGCGCAAATAATATTTCATACAAACCTGCATCTTTTTACTTCTCAAGTCGTTAATTGATGGACTGGAGTGATGTGGATTACTTGTGGATTATTCTAATGTTTTTTATCAGCTGTTAGGACTCTCATTCTGACGGCACCCATTCACTGCAGAGGAAGCATTGGTGATGTAATGCTACATTTCTCCAGTTCTTTTCTGATGAAGAAACAAACTCATCTGCTTCTTGGATGGCCTGAGGGTGTTTGTTTATTTGTTTGTTTATTTATTTATTTATTTATTTTTTGGGGGGGGGCTATGTACTTATACTGTTATGTTATTCTTATTTGTTGATGGAAGTTAACAAAACAATTTTTCGATTTTTCTATTTACTTGTTTGTGAATGATGCTAGCCTGTGCAAAACATTCCACCCTGATGTTGAAGAGCCTCTATACACTTCAGCAAGTCAAAAGAGGCCACCCACATGTCTGTATGATCCTCCAGGGCTGAGATCCAGCCACATCCCGAGAGCTCCAGAGTCCAAGCACTCTATCAATGTAAGGTTTCTTTTGCCCACCACATAAATTCTGAGTCTGATCCTTTAGAAAAGTAATAGCGCCACTAAAGAAGCACTGATTAAAACAAAGTAAACTTAAAATTGTGTATCCGACTAAACCTTATAAGAACATTTAAGTAAGTTAGTGTCCCATCAATAGCTGATTCATTTTGCTGCAGACACACACACACACACACACACACACACACACACACGTGACCCCCCGGCATTTGTGGCTCTTGAAACAGATCCAGGAGGTTGCTAAGCAACCAGCAGAGAAAAAAAGGAGAAAAGTCAGTGACCGCTGGTGAATTGTTCTCACTGTAAAAAAAGCACAAGAAATCTATAGTATGTAAAATTTAGTTTAATGCTCATTTGAATGAAAATAGTTGAATTGCATATTTAGTTAATTTAAGCTGGTAATCAGAATTTCTTCAGCTATGAAGAACAAAAACCTAAAAAAAAAAATAATAAAAAAAATAACTGACAAAGCATTAAATGATGAAAATTACTATACACTAAACAGTTTAGAAATAAATATGTTAATAAAATTGACAAAAGCATGTAACAAAATTACTAAGAAATACATTAAAAGTAAATACAAAAATTAAAGCCGATTCAAAATGTTAACAAAAAAAAAAATTGGTATAAAAATAATGCCAGAATAACAGCAACAATCGCACGGAAAGTCTGTAGCATTTAAACTGTAGTTTAAAGGTGCACTAAGCAATTTTTGAAAAACACTTTTGACCGCAGTGTTGGACCGAGTCCCAAAACACTCTTGTAGCCAATCAGCAGTAAGGGGCATGTCTTTCAATGCCAGAGAGAAGAGAGTGCTTAATTTGAGTGCACAGACGGATATTAGCAGATCGACTATAGATAGAGAGAAATGGAAGATAAAAAAAAGAGAAAAATATCGGAGGAACAAAACATTAAAGGGGTCATCGGATGCAAAATTCACTTTACAAGTTGTTTGGACATAAATGTGTGTTGGAAGTGTGTGTACACATCCAGATAATGATAAAAAATCTACCCAGTGGTCATTTTTTAAATCCCTATTTTAAAATCCCCTTCCTCAAATCAGGCTGTTCTGAGATTCATGTTCCACGATAGTTGATTGACAAGACCGTCTTACCTTAGACCCGCGCTGAGTGAGCTGTCATCAGTCCGCCATTGTGTCGACTCCGGTGCAGGGGAAGCAAAGATGTCTCCAATTAAGCGATTGAGGTGTTCTGTTGTTGGACGTAATAATGAATATAGCAGTCATCGTTTACTCCCGACATCTGAGCCGCTGAAGATGCAGAGGATTAACGCTACTTTAATTTTGAAGGGAATGCGCAGATACCGATCTGCCTAAATGCGTCTATGTTCGTGCGAATCATTTGTGATCCAGCTTCATCAACAGAAGGAGTATATGGGTTTTTATGAATCTTTGCAAATAGACTTACCTAATAATGTGCTAGTTAGCCAGTTTCACAGCTGAAGTTTACAGTCTGCTCATCACTCCATGGAAGAGAGGGGCGGGGTCAGCATAGCTCATTAGCATTTAAAGCGACATAGACTAAAAAAACAGCTTGCTGAAAACAGAGATGATTTTGACAGGGTAAAAAGGGTGTTTTTTTTTTTACACTACCATTGAGAAAGTTTAACCAAAGTATATTATAGACTTTTCATTAAGACCCTAAAGAATCATATCAACTTGTGGAAAATGGGCATCCGATGACCCCTTTAAAAAGAAGGGTTACGATCAGGCAAGAGGTAGTACCTGCATAAATATCAGAGCAGCTTTCCAGCGGTGGAGAGAACTCAAGGAGCACGAAGGGCTCGAATCGGACACCGACTTCGCATTGTTTCTTCTTGATAAGTGAGTAACATTGATTTTTCATTGTTTCACGAAGGGCTGGGCAATATATCGAGCACGATATTCATGCGCATCTAAGTAAAAGCCGGTTCTGTGATTAGCGGTAAATCTCCATCACCTGCTTTCAAATGGAGTGGCATTTAATACACAGAGCCGTAGTTCACTGACAAGCTATGCAATATCGCATTCATTATCGAAGGCGATTTACCTGCGATAATGAATGCGATATTGCGTAGCTTGTCAGTGATCTACGGCGTGTATTAAATGGCGTTCTATTTGAAAACAGGTGATGAAGATTTAGCGCTAATCACGGAACCGGCTTTACTGACTAGATGCGCATGAATATCACGTTCAATATATCGCCCAGTAGTTTCACACAACTTATCTGTGTTGGCTTTTGTTTAAATATTCTTGTGTGTCATCTTCACTTGTTTCCATGATCGTCATTATGCCATGGTTGTGTACGTATGTGTGGGGTGGAGATATAAAAATAGGGGCGAGGTCCTGTTGGCCAATGTGGATGTTTGTTTTGGTGCTTTCAAATATCAATATTGTTTGGAAAAAATTGCTCAGTGCACCTTTAATGGCCATTTGAATAAAAATAATGTGAGTTATTAAAATTGCAAGTTGGTATTCAGATTGTTTTAGTAACTTAGCTGTGAAGTTGTGAGGAACTAAAATAATAAATAATATTAACTATTGAAATGAGTTCAAGTCTTAAAATGACTGGAAACAAGCAAACAAACATACAGACAAACAACAACAACAACAAACTTGGAAATAAGTAAAAACAGAAAATAGAAGCAAAACTAAAACAACAAAAAAACTAAATACTAGTATTATAAATTAATAACAATAATAAATAAAAATGTTAATAAAATGACAAAAGCACATTACAAAATTATTAAAACTTAAACTTAAAAATATAAAACAAAAGCTGCTTCAAAAATAATAAAAACCGTAATACTATAAAATAATGCAAAAATACGTTTCTAGCACGTTTCTTGCTCATTTGAATAAAATAATGCAAAATAAATTAACTGCATTTTTTTTAAAAATGCATCAAATTATGGTGCACTTATTTAATGCATGCTAGAAAGTTTAATTTTCAATAATACAAAAAATAAATACAAAATGTACAAAAATTAATTCAAAATGTAAAAAATAAATAAATAAATAAATACTAATAATAATAATAATAGAAGAAAATAATCCCCCTTTTTTCAGAATGAGAAAAAAGTAAGTATTTGAAACAGAACCCCCCCACACCATTTTTTATGGTTAAACATCAACATCAAGAGCAATGTGCAGAGAGCAAAACAAATGTGTGATATTTGTTACATTTCAATTGCATCATATTCTTTTCATGCAAGTGTCCAGCTGGGGGTTTTAGCCACTGAGTAATCTTGAGATTCTGGTGCTGGACACAACACACTGATGTAACTCAACTGGGTATTTTGTTTCTTTCATATTACAAGTGCATTGAATTTCTAAGCCTCTGCATCTTTAACAGTATCTCTTTGTGATAGTGATGTGTGGTATATTATAAATATCACTTCAAAACTTTCAGGAGTTATTGAGATTTCTGTTACAATAGACGGTGTTGCCTCAGTGATGATGAGCAGGGTTTTTTACAGTAAACATTTAATGGAAAATTTAGTCCTAAGAAATAATACTTCAGAACATAATAGCTTTGTTCCAAACCCTTGCTGTCTACACAGGTAGCGACCTTCTAATGCACAAGTGCATTTGGCACTTGACTAACACTCTGCGTTGATTCAGTAGTGCAGGGCTATTGAGCTGCGGCCCTCGAGGGCCGTTCTCCAGCACAGTTTATTTCCAACTCTAATCACACACCTGCCTGTAATTTTCCAGCAATCCTGAATGAGGAGGTCTTTATAACACCTGGAGAAAGCTAAACATTAGCATTTCCTTTCAACTCAATGGTGTGAGACCTCGCAGAACAGAACTCTGCAAACTTTGATCATGGTGAGTTATTACACTTCCACGCTTTATTGAGCCAGTCACCTGAGCTGTGAACGTCATGTGACTCTAATACACTGTACAAAGTTATTATTTTTTTTTTTTTTAATTAAAGTTTTTTTTTTTTTTTAAGATCATGGGAGTATGTTTACAATAAATTACTATTTCAGTTTTTTGTAAACAAAAAAAAAAAATGTTTAATTCAATGCTACTTTTCATTTCTTTATAATTGTGCAATTTACTAGCAATTGTTTTTCTTTTTTCTTCTTCTCTTCTAATTTGTCACAGACATTAATTGAAATTTTAACTAATTAATTTTTTTTGTTAATCAAAATATAAATATTAGATTGAAAATGGAACTAAATAAAAATGCTAACTGAAATAAGTTAAACTGCAATAAAAAAATACATAAAATGTATATAGTGATATTAAAAAATATATATTAACAAACAAACAAGTAAATAAATACAGGTAAAATAAACTGAAAATATAAAAATTAAAGCTAATTAAAAATACTACAAAAATGTATAATAGTATAAAATAACACTGTTGTAAAGAGTCAAAAAAGACAGTCATATGTTTTACTCTTAAGAGCCAGACACCAGAATTAATATTTACAATAATAATAAAAAAAAAAAAGAAACAGAACAAAACCACTCAATGACCATCAAAGGAAAAATAAGCTGTTTGCAGTTAGTTGGTGTAGTTATAACATCTCTGTCATACTAACCAGAAAAACCTTGACCTCTTGATCCCGAAGACTTGTGTTTAATCCAAACTCTGAATAGTTGAATAGCACTGTATTTCTGGGGTTTTTAGAAATGGATTGGGTAAAGTTCTACCGTGGTGAACACAGACTAAATATAGTTTTTGTATACCCATTTGCATTACCAAAATTCACAATACCGATGACTTTCCAAGGGAGGGGGAAGAAAAAAAAAAAGGGCAAGAAATGCTGTGGTAACTCGTCATCACAAAAGGGTCCCTATAAACAAAAGAGATAAAAATGGAATGATCAGGAAGTAATGCAAGTCAAACTCAAATTCACATCGTCCACATAAGCATGTGTGTTTACGGACCACAACTTTGAATACTTCCTTAAAATTGGACCACAATGAGGTATCTTAAAAGCCAGCATTGTTTTGCTGCTTTCTGTTTGGAGCACCACCATTTTGCCCAGGCATAAACCCAGCAAGACACTTTTACAGCACCCAGCTTCCTATTTACTTCCTAGTCTCTCCTCCCCAGCCCAATTCAGCTTTGACAACAATACAGTAGCAGTGAGCTCTCTTCCTCTGAAGAAATGACTCACTCTCATGTGTCCCCAGGGGCCGATGGAAGCAGCAGTCATGCAGCCACCCTCACACTGCAGCTCCGCTCTTCTCTGAGAGCCAGACATGTTTCTTCCCAGCCATAGTCATTCGTATCAGTCCGCCAAATCACTGCTCACTGTCAGCTCCTCTGGTAAAGCACTCACAATAGCTTTAGATTTTGTTATTTTCACCTTACGATATCTGGTCAGGGGTTATTCCTATGACTGCTGTGCCAGGCAACCTGGGAAAAATATGTTTAGATCCAGTCTATCATTTTTTAGAATGTGAACTAATTTCTTTTACATTTGTATTGCTTGTATTTAAGCACACACACACACACACACACACACACACACACGCACATATATATATATATATATATATATATATATATATATATATATATATATATATATATATACAACAAAACAATAATAAATAATACAAATAAAGGATATTGTAGGAATAATTAAGATATTATAAATACCTATAAAAAGTCTTCATGCCATTTTTTTCACTTTTTTTTATGTTGCTGCCTTATGTTAAACTCCTTTAAATTACCCCCACCCACCCACCAACCAATCTGCACTTTATACACCATAATGGCAAATACACCTTCTTTCAGTTTTTTTACATTTTTGCAAAATTATATAAATAAATAAATAAATAAATAAAAACAACTGATGATTAAATGATTCCATTGCATAAGTAATCACACCCTTATCTAAGACAGTTGAAATTTAGCTCAGGAGCATTCATATTGCTTGTACCATAGATGTTACTGCACTTCAAATTAAGTTAACCTGTGGCGAATGATTTGAAAAGGTGCACACGTCTTAATAAAAAGTCTAACAGCTGAAAAAGCATATCAGAGCAAAAACCAAGCCCTGAGGTCAAACAAACTGCCTGTATAGCTCAGAGACAGGATTGCATCCGGTGAAGAGAAAAAAAAAAAAAAAATGCTGCATTGAAGTTTCACAGAAGCATGCAGTCTCCGATACCCTTAATGGAAGAAGTTTGGAACAACCAGGAGTCTTCCTAGAGCTGGCCTCCTGGACAAACTGAGCAATTGATGGAGAAGGGCTTTGGTTAGAGTGGTGACCAAGAACTTGATGGTGACTCTAGTTGAACTCCATGATCATATGTGGAGATAGGAGAAACCTACAGAAGGACAAACATCACTGCAACACTCCACCGATCTGTGCTTTATGCTGGTGTGGGCAGATGCAATCCTCTCCTCAGTGAAGACACATGAAAACACACTCGGAATTTGCAAAAAAAAAAAAAAACTCTGAGAAACAAGATTCTCTGGTTTGATGAACCTCAATTCCAAACATCATGTTTGAAGGAAACAAGCTCTGCTGATCACCTGCAGAGTACCATCCCAAAAGTAAAGTGTGCTGGTAGCAGCTGTGGGGCTGTTTTTCAGCAGCAGGGACTAAGGGACTTGTCAGAGTAGAAGGAAAAGCTCAATGCACCAGAATATTGAGATAGCCTTAATGAAAACACAGTCCAGAGCTTTCAGAACCTCAAACTGGGCAGAAGGTTCACCTTCCAACAGGACAATGACCCTAAGCACACAGCAAGAGTGGCTTATAGACAACTCTGTGAATGTCCTTGAGTAGCCCAGCCACAGCCTGAGCTTGAACCCGATCAAATATTTCTGTAGAAACCTGAAAATGTGAATCTGCCCCCATCCAACCTGACAGAGCTTGAGATGTGAAGAGATGAAAAGAATGGCAGATAATTGCCAAATGTGCAAAGCTTGTCGTATCATACCCAAAAAGACTTGAGGCTGTAAAGGTGGTTCGGCTAAGTACTGAGTTAAGGGTATGAAGACTTATTTCAGTTTTTTTTTTTTAAATTAATTTACGAAGTTGTGACAATTCTGTCATGCTTTGTCATTATGGTGTATGGAGTGTAGCTTAATGTGGAAAAAAAGTAATTCAAAGCAGTTTAACATAAGGCTGCAACATAAAACTTGAAAAAAAACAAAAAAAAAAAAACAAAGGGGTATGAAGACTATGTGTGTCATGACTAATTTGACTGTCGCTTTGTATCCGACTAGTCGACTAGTCTAAAAGCTAGAAACCCCCAAACAATGGCAAAAGAAAAAGAAAACTGTGCGTGTGTTTATGTAACAGCCTACACTTGAAATACTTAATCTTTGCATCACACTGTCGAATCCTCAATGAAATCTGCTAAAAATAGGTCACGATTATGCTTGCCTTGTGTTATCATCATTTAATTTTAGGTTAAACAGAAAAGAAGGAAGAGCATACACTCAACATAAACCAGTGCATATCTTATATATTCAGATTGGCTGGAGCAACGCAGAAATGGAAAATCAATCAATAGACTGACAGAATTCTTCATTTCTATATAACATTAGCCAACATATTAAAACACAAGTCAAAAACAATAGGACAGTTTATCAAGGAATAGCATTAAAACGGCTTTTAAAAATGTTTTGGCTATATTGTCTAAAAACAAAACAATGCTCGGTTTACTTATACCATGTTCGTTTGTTAAGTGAATTTAACATGTTAACGTGGTCTGGCGAAAGACGGGACTAGAGGCAATTCTGCACTTGAAAAAAAGAAGAAGAAAAAAACGCGCTCGGCAGGAACTGAAGTCACAGACACGCAGAGAGATAACTAAGCAAGCAGACAGTTTTGAAAAGAGCCTGTAAATCCCGCACCACCACTGAAGTGGGTCTTCGTTTTAGAGGAATAGACGGCGCAGATGGGATCGCGGACCGCGGACCGCGGCGGGTTGTAGTGTGTGGCTTTGGCTAGTCTTCAAGCTAACGCATACGTGCCTTATTGGACTAACATGATTACGCATTGCTCCAGTAGAGTTATTGTAAACCAATTTGGCATTACACAGTTTACTCAAAACTTTTCCGTTTCCTTCTAATTCAAATAATCCCACACCTTTCTGGATCTTCGCTGGTCATTTTGAGCTCGCCGCAACTGACATGAAGAAAACACATGCGAGGTCTGAGGTAAAAATGTAGTTTTCAGTGTCGACTAGCAGGAGCTGTACCGTCTAGTCAACTAGACCCGCACATCCCTAATGAAGACTTTTTATGGGCACTGTATATATATATATATATATATATATATATATATATATATATATATATATATACAAATTATATATATATATATATATATATATATATATATATATATATATATATATATTTCTTCTGGGATAAAAAACTGTCAATCAAAAACAGACGTGTGCAGTGCATGGACTGAAGTAAGAACATCAAGAATCTGTATGTACAAGTGAGCAAAATCATCCAATTAATGGCTCTACATGTCAGACATTATGGTGGCTATCAGCAGAAGACAGATCAATGCATTCACAAAAGACACACAACACACAGAAAAGTAAAAGAGCCAGCACTGTCTGCAATCTTTAAGAAATGAAATAGGTATGCAAATCACACATGCACATGTGAAAGCCTGAAAAATACTTTTTTATTGTTGGCACTGACATAATAGGCTTTAGCTTTGTGTAAAATCCAGGCTTCTTGTTTTCAACAACATTGATTTTTTTCTTTTTTTTTTTTTTTCTTTTCAGAATGGTTTCTCACCAAGGGACCTGTGGAATGGATGGCAATAAGAGGTAATGAGAGACCAAAGGAGGCAGGACTGAAACAGACACATTTCTCCACAATTACTGGATGGGAAGGCTGTTTCTAGACCACAGATGTTCATTAAAGGGGTCATATGACGTTGCTAAAAAGAACATTATTTTGGGTATTTGGTGTAATGCAATGTTTATGCGGTTTAAGGTTCAAAAAACACATTATTTTCCACATACTGTACATTATTGTTGCTCCACTATGCCCCGCCTTTCTGAAATACGCCGATTTTTACAAAGCTCATCGTTCTGAGAAGCGAGGCGTGCTCTGATTGGCCAGCTATCCAGTGCGTTGTGATTGGCTGAATACCTCAAGCATGAGATGGAAATGTTATGCCTCTCACCGTATTGTGATTTGTCCTGGCGCAAAGACACTAAAACAATAAAACCCATTACAAACGAGCCATTGGTTGCATCCAGTGGGGATATAATTACTGATTATAATGACTTATAATATACTGTCTTTCTACGCGTCACATTGCATCGCGCCGCGTAAACATTACCCTGTCTCTATTTGTGATCGGATAAACTACAAACAACAAGCGCTACTCTACAAAGCTCAAAACTCGCGTTTGAATAGTCAGTGGCAAATTCTTTAAATATGAAAATGTACTTACAGGTTGTGAGTCAGAAGCGCCAGACTGTCCTCGTAAAGTTGGAATTGCCCCACTTTATAGAAACCGTATTTGAGCATAGCTGGCAGGCTACTCCCAGGTTCAGGAAACAGTCCTCCATAAAATGTGATGCACACACTCTAATATTTGGGTTGAACTGTTCTGGAACAGTGTTGTAAATACAACTCAACCACTGATTTCCAGTTGTGTCCTCTTTTGGAAGCTTTTACAACGAAACAGTGTTTCCACGACATGGCGCCTGCGGCAGCAACAATACTGCAGCAAGAATAAAAGTCCTGCCTTCTTTCATTGCATATTTGGGTGGTGTTTTGTAAATCTCCCCACACCGTGATGTAGACATGTGTGGGCGTGTTTGAATGAGCCGTTTTAGGGGGGTGTGGTCGAGTCTTAATCTCTTTGGTTTTGAGACTTTAGCCTTTGCAACTTCAGGGATCTTATCTATGCACAAACAGCTTGTAACACTCCAAAGAGAAAGGAAAACTTGAAATCGCATCATATGATCCCTTTAAGGAAAGTACAGAGAATGAGTGCAGGGGAATCGTGTCTTCGTTTAGTATTGACAGGTTTATGGTGAACATTTCTGAATTCTTATAGACAGGGAACATAATTATTCTTGAATTCTTATATTATTAATGTATTATAAAAAAAGATATTCTGAGACGTGCAAACTGCTTACGAAATAAATTATTTATGTATTTATTAAATATAAAAATACAATGCACACAACCACACACACACACACACACACACACACATAGTTATATATATATGTTTGTGTGTGTATGTATGCATGTATGCATGCATGTATGTATATAAGCTTATTAAATTTAATACAAATCTGGAAACAAATCCATTTTGAAATATCTTATTAAAGTCAAGAATTATTGTGTGTTTATGTTATGGTGGTGGGGGGGCGGGGGGCAGTTCACATGTGCTAATTTATCTGTTGGTTTGTGATAGCTAAAGCCATAATCCTAGTTAAAATCAAATCGACATTAAATCAAAATGAATCCTATTTACGTTCTTAATACATGACCGCATTACAGAAGTGAAATCGGTTGTGATTGTAATTTCTGTTCTGATATCATCTTAGCAGCAATAATATGATGAAAGGGACAATGGTGAAACATTAAATGTGTCAAAAAGACAGAAGGCATGCAATACACTAAAGAAGCACATGGAGATATTCATGAAAAGTACATGACTCACTCAAGGGGAACATTCAACTGGTTCTCATATTGATTGCTGGCAAGATTAAATTTTATTTTCTTTCTTTCTTTCTTTCTTTCTTTCTTTCTTTCTTTCTTTCTTTTTTTTTTTTTTTTTTGGCCACACTGGGTTTAAAAAGAACATAGCCCTATGTATATGCTCCATTTCCTATAACAAAGTCGCCAGTGTACACAGCAGATAAAAAGTAATGAAAATAATGTGGAATTCAGTCTAAAATGTGTTTAACAGTGATACAACACTGCCCAAAATCCTGTCAATTCTAAAATGTTCAATTAAACATCACAAAAAAACATCACAATCCACAAGTAATCCACACCACTCCAGTCCATCAATTAACATCTTGTGAAGAGAAAAACTGTCTGCTAATATATTTAAAAAAAAGAAGAAAATAAAATAATAATAATAATAAAGCGTTTTTAACATCAAACTGTTGTTTTCGGCTATATGACACCTCTATCTATACACTGAAAAAAAAAAAAAAAAAGATTAATTGAATTTACAAATTTCTTTCTTTTTTTTTTTAAGGTATGTGGTTGCAATCAATTTATTTTAGCTACATTTTAATAAACAAATTTTACTGAAAGTTAGTCAACTAAATTTGTTTATTTAAATAAAGACGATTTGATTGAAACCACTTACCTTAAAAAAAAATATTTTTTTTTCAGTGTAATATTGTTTTTTGTTTTTTTGTTTTTTTCTGCAGTGAAAAAGTTAATTAATTAGTTAATTAGTTGCTTAATTAACAATATAATTAATTGATGGACTGGAGTGGTGTGGATTATTGTGATGTTTTTATCAGCTGTTTGGACTCTCATTCTGACGGCACCCATTCGCTGCAGAGGATCCATTGGTGATGTATGTGAGCAAGTGATGGAATACCACATTCCTTAAAAAAAAAAAAATAATAATAATAAAATGTTCAGATGAAGTAACTTATCTACATCTTAGATGGCTTTAGGGTGAGTACGTTTTCAGCACATTTTCATTTTGGGTGAACTATTCCTTTAAGAACAGTATACTGAAAGGTTTTTGGTGAAAACCCCTTTTTGGGAGCTTTATTTTTAAGAGTGTACTTCAATATCTTGAGGAGTATTTATTTTCCACCATCATATTTGGCTTGGTTATTGCAGGGTTTGTACAGCACTACTCTTTTTAAAGCTATACACTGTGAAAAACACTTTATAAATAAATTGAAGTGAAACTGAATTGGATGTTCTGAGAGGTTTGTGTCATGCCTCTATGTGAATGCTAGGTGGTTGCCAAAGTCAAAAAAATAAAAATAAAATAAAAAATAAGCCCACCTACAGGTTTCCATGATATTCTGGTCTCTTTTAATGTAAATCTATTGGATTTCTTTACTCCACAAGCTTATAATAAATCATAAATCATGAAAATCTGGTTGTGGAAAATGAATACATAATAGCACACAGTGGTTTTCCAAAAAACCCGTTGCATAAAAGTACTAATTCTTGCCTTAGCAAGCACCACTAAACATATTTCTCTAATGACCTGACTGGTCCAGTCGCCAGACCTCAATATCACACAGCTTGTTTAGGTCAAACTGAACAAAAGTCCCATAAATCTCCTCCTGCAAGAATTGCTTCAGAAAAGGAAAACATTTGCACTTATACTCCATACATTATTTTGTCACAACATTTTTATGTTGAGTTGCATGAAGAAAATCGCATCCCATTACGTCTTTGGAATAACTTTGAGTTTAAGGTAAATGTCAGCATATTGAGATAAATCTCTGTCGACTCCAAAGTCATGATCCGATCATTTTATGTGAATTTTAATCAGCATTGTTGACACACAATACTGTTGAATAATCTAAAAGCATTATGAAATCGGAAATGACATGGAAAACATTAAATGCATTTTATTCCAGGTTTGTTTCTTTGCTGCTGTTAAATAATTAAAAAAAAAAAAAAATGACAGTCTGAAATGGGTATATTTAAATCAGTGATACGTTGACTAATTAACAAAGACATGTTACACTTTTGTATTGAACAAAAGTTGCCAAAGCCAGACTTTAATTATTGAAAATGACAGTCATTATTCTTTGCAGGAGCAAAATATAAGGAAGAGATCACTGAAAAATCATTATTTATATATATACATATATATATATATATATATATATATATATATATATATATATATATATATATATATATATATATATATATATATATATATATATATAATTCTCAAAATAAAGACTTCAAATTAAGCCTATTTGTCATATACTACATTTATTGTGCAGATGCTGCATGAACATTTTTCAAAAGTTCTATTTTTGTATTTACAGAAAAAAAATAAATAAATAACAGGCTATAGGTTTAAACTTACAGGAGGCCGGGTAAATTGTGACCAAAGTCTCATTCATACATGAAGTATTCTTTTAATTTTGAGCCAAATGACTTTTCTTAACTCCCTGAAGGGCTTTTGCACGGTCACATCTTAATAAGCTGGCATTATTTCAGACACTGATGAATAAAATGTTGTGGCCACATCACGTTGTACTTTCTCTCGGATGGGAAGAGAGGAGACATGCCAAAGCGAACCTCGCAAATCGAGCAGATGCGTGCCACACCAGGACTACTCGCATTTCAATTAGCCTGCACAATCGATGCAATCTGTGTGGTATAATCGGCCACATTGTCGTGACTGGCAGGGGATGCCACCAAAAGGTGATGTGGGTGATGAGTGAAAATGAGAGATGGAAGAGAGAACATGTAGATGATGAAGGGGGAAAGAATGTATCATACACCGAGTCACATGCAGGTCAAGC